>CM035797.1:11408683-11451183 GCA_020466265.1 Siphamia tubifer | reverse complement strand
TCAGGAATAGTTACTTCCCCCTGGCCACCAGACTGCTGAATGCCAAATAACCCCCCCCCACACACATTCATCTACCTCATGGACAATGTACTCTCAGTGCACTTATCCATAAAAATGGACAGAAATCTACCTCCTGGTTGTGAAACGACCCCCCCCCCCCCATGATCAAGTCTAAGAACACTAATGTCACGTCACTGAAACTATATCGACTGATTTGATGAAAGCTCTTTTTGATGCCACGCTTGGTATTTGGTTTACAGAGGTATTTTTTAAAGCTATGATGGCAGTGTCTCTTCCACCACTTGAGTCGGTTTGGGGTCAGGGTTTAGGGAATCATCTATTTTCAGATAAAGTCAACTGAACTTCCAAACGGGACTTAATTAGTGAGTCATATTCTGAATGGGAGTCATGTGACACAGAAGTACCACTGTTAGAGAATCCTGCAATCCCCTTACAAACCCACATCCAAGTATGTTAGACCCATAAACCAACATTTTCTCTACCCAGGAGCTCACTGTAGAGCTTTTTTAAAGCACACACCATACATGTTCACACTTAACGAGACGGGATCAACCATGCATCCACAGTTTTATCCATGCATAGGCTTTTATTTTGTCACTTCCGTGTCCGCTACCCGTCCACATTAACTTTCACGGTACCGCTGCCAATACCTCCAAAAACAGCAGTTATAAGCTTTTTTTATGTGTATACATTTCTTTAAAATAAGTGGTATGACATTGTTAAGCCAATTGCCTACGGGTATAGAGGTCAGAATTAGGAATTGGTGGCTGGACCTCAGAAAACTGATTCACGGCCATAAATCCGGGCCATCAGACAATTTGTAGTCAATCAAAGTTTTACTGATTCAGGGCTCCATGGACCAATTCACTTGGATATCATACGACACAGATTGATAACAGATTCAAATCTTTATCTTTACACCCCTACTATTCAACATACATGGCATCACAGAAACAACCGAGACATGGTAATTGTAACCCCAAGATTGAAAGCGACTCTTAATTTTAGCCGGGAATAGGTAAATCGTCAAGAAAGGATAGCTGATGTGGGGAGACATAAATTAACCTAGATAGGCACCCAGTCGATTAAAACAAATGCACATGGTTATCTGTCAAAGTAACTCTTTCACAGCAGCAACTGCCCCAATAAAGAAGTTTTCTCATATGAAAATTTATATATTATGAAAGCAAATGTGCTCAAAACACCATCCCACAATTTGAAAAGCAGTGTAGCAACCTTAATCACAGTGTAATATTTTAAGCTGACCGTTTAACAGCACTAATCACCACGTACATGAACTGATAGCGTAACATAGGGCATTAACGACTCCAGTTTTTTTCAAGTCGACTTATCCGTCAATAAAGTCGGAGTTGCGTTGACTTGTCTTGATGAAGTCATCACATTGTCAGCGGAGAAATAACAGACACACGGCTAAAAAAAACAAACAAAAAAACACAGACACGTCTGTCCAGTAATGAGCAACTCGTCTTAAAGTTCACTGCAACGTAACAATGTCCACTGACAAGACACAAACAGTATTTTAACTGCAGCTAAACACAGGCTAATGTTACGCTGGCGAGAATCCTGAAGTTGTATCCAATCTACTCTAATCAATTCTAAAAATGACTTTAGTCCAAAAATTCATTCTGTAATGATGTGAATTCTGTGTCTACAAGTGCTCACTGACTGTATTTCCTGACGTTCCAGCTTCATCCCAGAACGGCAACAACTCTAGCTGGGAGGAGAAGGCGGTGGAGTTCTTCAAAAAACATCTGAAAGAGAAGGAGGCATGTACTTTGGTAAGACAGGAAGTGATGAGGACATCCCAGAGGTGAAGGTGTCAGTAACAGTCTATAAATAGTGTCCGTGTGTCCTGCAGGTTCCTTCTCTGAATGACGTCCCTCTGCACTACCTGAAACCCAACAGCCTTGTTAAATTCCGCTGTTTAATCCAAGACATGTTCGACCCAGAGTTCTACATGGGTGTATACGAGACCATCGAGCCTACAACCAAAGCTAAAGTATGTTTGTGTCTTCATGGGAGGTTTGCATGAACTCAGTACTGTGTTTTTGCATTTTAGGCAAAGAAACTAATTCTGTGTAGCGATGTTCATACACAGGGAAACTCGAACTGTGCTTTTCAAAATCACAGAATACATTAATGATAGTCCCAATATTTAAATTTTTTTGTGTATCTGTATTGGACAGTTGCATTGGCGATGTGCCCTTTCTTCGCTCTCTTTTCATTCCATCACACTTTTTTCTTTTCATTTTTTTTCTTTTCATTCCATCACAATTTTTTCAATCAATTCACCTACAGCGGTGAATTGATGATTTGATTTCAGTTGGATAGAAGAACTGATTAATAGACCAGTAACTCTACCAGTAAATTTATGACAGATCTGGGTAATCTGAAGAACTCTGACAAAGATAATTTTCACTTGTTTACATTTTTTTTTTGGTTGAATTGAGCAAAAACAAATCTTTAACTAAACAAAATATAATATGCCAATGGAACAAGTGAAAATGATCTAAATTAAGATTTCTAGAAATTTAGATTTTCCACTATAGCCTAGCCATGCTATCCCTATTCATTGCGCATATATATAATGTCCTCTATATGCAATGTCACAAGGTACTATAACCAATCGGCGTAATCTTTAGGATGACATGGTTAGACTCCAGAAAGTTCACGGAGGTAGTCCGGAGAAAGGTACGAATGACTCAACAAAATTGGGGATGATGGAATTTGCCATAAACACCAGGATAGCACAGGATGCAGGCTTCCCATGCACCGAGCCCAGACAAACCCCAGCTAGGGTAAGCTATCACACCTCGACAAGGTTACACAGTTCCTTGTCCTGGTGGGGTGAGGCCCCCAGGATGGTGATAGCATCTTGTCTTGCAGCAATGCGCCGAGTGTGCAGGTATGGCCACATCATCCAACTGCCCTTGGAACACCCAACAAGCACCATCCTGGCCTTTAATCCCCAGCTTGCCAGATGGAGAGGTGCACTCACTGGCTGAATATAGTGGCCCAGTACCTTAGTGCCTGCAATGTGATTGTGGAACCCCAATTCAGGATTCAGCTTTTTGACTACACTGCATCTGAAAGTCATATTTCAGGCCATAGCAATGCAATTGGCAGCTACAGAGAATATCTGAACCTTAGTCCTGCCCCTTAGTTGCACCCCCTCCCCGACTGTCTGGCCATTCCAATCTAGCATTTACCAAGTTACATTGAGCGTACTATGGTAGCACATTTGATGTGCTGCCAGTAGGTGGGTCAAGCACTGCTAGGCTAATTTTCCACATCTATTGGCTAAAAATCAATTCTTATATCTGACTGAAAAGTTCCTCTTTAGGTGATTCTGGCTGAATAGAAGTGTGATCAGATATTTGGACTAGAAATGATAAAACACGTCATATTTAGATTTTTGTGGCGTAAGAAGATGTTAAAAATCACGGAACGGTGAAAGACATTAAAATAATCACAGATAAAATGTGGTTTTAAAATGCATTTCCAGAGTGAAATAAATACATCAATTATATTAAAACATACATTAAAATTAAAATGGACATGAAGATAAAAAGGCTTTTAAAAGACAAGATTGAAAAGCATTTACTTTACACATGAAATTAATAAGGTTTTGAAACCTGTATTTAGAACTGTTCATATTTAGGGCCGATTTCAGGCCGCTCGGCAGCTTGTTCCAGTTGTGCGCAGCAGAATGGCTAAAAGCCGCTTCACCATGGTTAGTTAAATGTTTTTGTGGTTTTATTCTCAGATGCTGAAATGTGGGAAGTACAGAGATGTGACAGAATGTGGGGTAAGTTCACCTCATTTACCGTAATTTCCGGACTATAGAGCGCACCTGATTATTAGCCGCACCCACCTTATTCTAAGAGGAAAACCGATTTTGTACATACACAAGCCGCACATGTATATAAGCCGCATGTGCCCACATTAAAACATGTAACACAAACACAAAATTAACCCAAACCCGACTTCAAGTCCCGCGAATGAAACTAAATGTCCTTCATTAACCCTTGTGCGGTCCTTCGTAAAAGGCACACTGGCTGTGTCCTACAATCGGGTCTTAAAAACCCAGATTCCAAAGTTCAGTTCCATAGACTCATCACCCCACCCCCCAAGGATATATTACTGTTTTCAGTAGTAAGCAATGGCATCCTACAGTACGTATAAAAAGGTACATTTGTGAGCCACCGGGTCTCTTTGACCCGAAGGACCACACAAGGGTTAAAGTCCACAGTCCAAAAATCACAGCCGGCAAAATGAACGAAAAATGATACTTAAGGTTTGATGCAGGCCTGCAGAGTCCGGGTCCCGTTGAAAGTAATCCAAGGGGAAAAAAAGTGTATATTTCCAAAGGTAAGGGAGGGAAAAATATATATCCACTATTGTCCGCCGCATCCACAAACAGGTGGCTGGTCGCCGCCTCGCCTCATCTATCGCAGAGTCAGCGATAACTTTAATCTTTCGCAGAGAGTTCAGGTCAAACTCCTCTGTGCCAATGTGCAAAAATAATCCACAGGGTCTGGTCGAGCCTCTGTCTTCTCTCACACACCGCCGCGGGTTTTTCTTTAAGCAACTTTTTACCCCCTCTTCACCTGTCCGTCACCTTTACCGGTCCTACTTAAACCCGTCACCCCGCGTTTGTTCCGCCCCTCCTTTTTCATTCAGTCTTCCTCGACGCATATATTCCACCGGTTTAAATCTTGCCTTTTCTACTCGAGCGCCTCTGGCGGCCGTTAGGGAAATTACATAAATTGGCCGCATCACTGAAAAAGCCGCAAGGTTGAAAGTTTGGGAAAAAAGTAGCGGCTTATAGTCCGGAATTTACGGTACTCCTGATAAAATGTGATGCAAAGGACAATAATTTAATATGTGTAGGATCAATAAATGATAATAACCAAAGAGCAGCAGGATATGAGTGTGGCCTTAATGCATGTTCTTTTATCAAATTTAAATAATTTAAAGTAAAATAAAGCTATGATGAGCAGTGATTTTGCACTCTTATTTATGTATATTTCTTTAATCTCCAGTGCATACTGTACAATTGCTCTTCTAAATGTGTCTTAATGTGTATTTTATTTTTATTTATATATGTAAATGTAAATAAGTACTCTCAAATGATTATATTTATTTCCATTTTTAAGTTCCATTTTACTCAGATTAATCAAACAGAATCCCGACTGATTTTTTTAAAAGTGTAACCCAGATTTACACGAGGACATTGTATAAAATGCCCAAAGAGGAATACTTCTTACATTGTTTGCAGGGGTTAGGGACTGCAGAGGTTCGTTTAGACGTTAAACACTGCATTTGTGGTTGAAATCCTTACATGTTATTTACATGTTTAAATAGCTTTTCTCGTTATTTGAGCTGCCTTTAATTTTTATGCAATAATGGTCTAAACTCCTTAAACGTTGTGAATGTTCACAGAAATGACATTATACATACAATAATAATATAATAACTAGACTTCTATACATTTCCAGAAGGAAATGTAACCTGTGTGCTTGTCTCTTCTCGGAACGCTGGAGTTGTGGCTGGTGAAAGGAAGAAATATTTGGTGTTTACTTCATATGTAGAATCTGTTTGTCAGTGTTTGTGGACTGAGTCGGTTTTATTAATGCTCCGCCCATTTTCTGTGAGTAAGGGACTATCACTGTTGGCTGCGAAACTGGCCTGGAGTTACAGACACAGAGAGCTGACTTGGAATAAAGCCTGAATGTTAAACCATGCCTCTAAACTCTTGCAATTTTTGGGAAAACTGTAAATAATTGGTGAAACATGAGTGATATAGCAGTTTTAAACCACTGAACACACCAAAATGATCTGTTTTTTTGTCTGTCATGTTAAAGCCCTACCCACAGTGTTTGTCAATCATGTTAAAGCTCCTCCCACAGTCTTAATTGTCTGCAGCTGTTTCAAAGTGCCAGGAGCACTGTTGCCATGGTGATGAGCTGTAAAAACAGGTGTGAACATACTGCCAAACTCCTCCGATTTTTGGCAAAACCGTAAATAATTGGTGAAAACAAAGTTGATAAGTGGCAGGATGGTCTGAGGAACAAGCACATGCATGTTTTATGTCTGTACTGTGAAAAATAAGTCGGGTAGGGCAATTTTAAAAACACTCAACTCAACATGAGACAGAAATTATTTTTACAATGGAAGTCTACTGACAGAAAGCCCTGACATCATCTCAAACAGGTTCCTGTCATTTTCAAACCCTGGTTTGTTAGAATTCTGAGAACCATGGCAACATTTGTGGAAAAGATTGTTTGCCTACTATTTATGGTTTTGCCATGAGGATGAGTTATTCAGACATTTTTCAGGTTAATTCTTGCTTTTGTCATGCTCTAGTGATGACATCACCCACTGATTAAAAAGTCAGATTTTGGTCTTTTCAGAGTGGATCAAATCCACACTTTGTGGATAACCATGTCATCCTAAAGCAACCCCCCCCCCCCCACACACACACACACACACACACACATCTAAGTTGGGGGGGGGGTTGCGTTTGTGTGTGTTTGTTTTGGTGGGTGTTTATATATACAATTTAAAATTCAATAAAAATAACTTTGAAGACTGTGGGAGGACCTATAACATGATTGACAAAGACTGTGGGTAGGGCTTTAACATGACTGACAAACTAACAGATCATTTTGGTGTGTTCAGTGGTTTAAAACTGCTATATCACTAATTTTTCACCAATTATTTACAGTTTTCCCAAAAATCGCAAGAGTTTAGAGGCCCCCCCCCCCACTTACATGTCACTCACATACTATCTTTAAGGCACTTGATAATAAACATGATCCTATACCAACAAAAAGAAAGGCAACAATGGTATTTTGATATAAGAAAAAGTTAAATAAATGCATACAAAATGAGAAAAAAAAAAATTAAATTATCTCAAAGTAGTCTGACCAGGTCAGAGAAATGTGTGTGTCAAGGGCTGAGATAAAGTTGTGTATTTATTCCTGTAAGTGTGTGGAGGGTTTATTAAACAATGTCAGGAAGGCTTTCCAGGTTTCACTAAACTTATTTTCAGAGCCCCGTAGTGTGCATCGGATTTTCTCAAGTTTGCAAGCACATCCCTTATCCAATGAGTAACTGAAGGTGGGGCAGCATCCCTCCATTTTATTAGTATAAGGCGGCGGGCTAAAAGAGTGGTAAAAGCTACAACTCTTCTTCCCCTGGCAGGTAACGGTTTCCCCTCAGGGACTACCCCAAAAAGAGATGTGAGAGGATCTGGATCAATTGTAACAGACAATATGGTAGAGAGGGCTTCAAAGAGTATGTCTCCAGATCAGGGGACAACCAGAAAGTATGAGCCAGTGTTGCCTCATGCCGTCGCATGTAGGGTTAATTTCTGTATACATTCTTGCCAACTTTGACTTGAATTGTAGCAGAGTGTGTCGAGCACACATTGAGGAGGAATTAATTGTTTTCAGAATCTTAGCCCAGTCTCTCTCATTGATGGATATTTGAAGGTCTCTCTCCCATGCATTTTAATGCCAGGTATAGAACTGTTGTCCAGTTTAGAGATTGATCTCAGTATTGATGTGATTGCGCCTTTATCTGTAGGATTACGAGAAATTATAATAATTTATAATATAATAAGGGTTTTTGAGGAAATTGTAGCAAAGATCCTTTAATAGAATGCGTTATCTGTAAATATCTAAAAAAAAAAAATGTGATCCTGGTATGCTACATTTTTTTGGATAGCTGTTCAAAGAATGCAAATGAATTATTAATAAAAAGGTCATTGAAGCTTTTCAGGCCTTTCTCATGCCATGTATTAAAAGATACATACTGCATTGAGGGTAAAAAAAAGATTATTCGAAGCTATTGGACTCGAAAAACACATTTTGGATAAATGAAAATGCTTCCTGAATTGAGAGTAAATTTTAAGTGTGTGACTAATTACAGGAGATATGATGGATGCAGTCATCAGTAGAGGAAGGGGTGCAGGGGTGCAGGCAGTGATATGGAGCTGCAGAGATTGATCTCTATCTTTACCAAAGTTGAACAGTTATTGTCTAAGTAGTGATGTGTCCAAAAGGATATATTGACGCCCAATAATTATATTGAAAATTTGGCAAACCCAAACGCCCTTCATTTTTCGGTCTTTGTAGATAGTTTTTACGAAGACAAGGCCTTTTGCCATTCCACAGGTATGATGATAATATGGAATCCAGCCTTTTAAAGAAGGTGCCAGGGACCTCCCACAGTCTTAATTGTCTGCAGCTGTTTCATAGTGCCAGGAGCATGCAGGGATTCTGTTTGATTAATCAGAGTAAAATGGAACTAAAAAATGGAAATGAATATAATCATTTGACAGTTCTTATTTACATTTACATATAATAATAAATAAAATACACAGTAAAACTCACTTAGAACAGCAATTGTACAGTATGCACTGGAGATTAAAGAAATATACATAAATAAGAGTGCAAAATAACTGCTCATCACAGCTTTATTTTACTTTAAATTACTTAAATTGGATAAAAGAACATGCATTAACGCCACACTCATACATCCTGCTGCTCCTGCTATCACAGCGGACGATAGGCCTTGCTATCACAAGGCCTATTGAGGCCTATGTTTTTAGGCCTTGCGCTGTCCGCGGCAACGGCTTAATAATAATGCATAATAATAATTAAAACTGCGAGCAGTCTCAAAGGCCTTTGCCGTTCCTCGTGACCACCTCCTCACATGACAGCCGATGGTGTGACGACTGTGTACCTTGGGCTGGATGCGATATTTTGCCAGAAACGCACGCTTTTGTATAAATACGTAGGGGATGCTATAGAGTGACTTATTTGACATGTTGCATATTGAATGGGTGTAGAACTCCGAGACTGACGACAGAGTCAAATTTGAGCCAAATCAGTGTTCATATGTCCAAACTACAGCCATTTTAGTAAAGGTGAATTTGTAGGAGGTGCTATAGAGTAAAATCACAATTTATTTTATAAACTGGTGTAGGACTGGGAGATAGCCCTCCTAGTCCAATTTTTGCCAAATTGGTGATTGTATGTCTGATCTAATGCAATTTTATGAACGGTGTATTTGGAGAATCTGTAGGGGGCACTATAGCACGAAATAATAATTAAACAAACAAGTATAGATTGAGAAAATACACGACTGACTAAAATTTCTGCCAAATTGGTGTTCATATTTTTGAACTACAACCATTTTATTAAATGGGGGCGCTAGGGGGCGCTATAGTACAAAATCAGAATGTCTTTAGCTAAATGGATGTAGACTTGGGAGATAAATGTTTGTGTCAAATTTCAGCCAAGTCAGTGTTCGTATGTCCGAGCTGAAGCCATTTATGCAGTGGTAATTCTTCCTGACAACTTCGCAAACTTTGAGACGTCGTAGCACAAAAACGCTGCAACTTTTAAAAAAAAAAAAATTTAAATAAAGAACAAAAATAAAGAACTTGGCTTCATGTGAAGTATTTCGACCTCACCCACAGTGACTGTGGGGTCCAATGTGAAAACACTCATGTCAGTGAACCTGAGTGGTCGTAGCCCATAGACTCCCATTCATTCTGAGCAGGAGCAAATATGCAGTGTGTGTGTGACGTGCACATGCTCGGACACTGCTCATTACCGTGAATGTGTGAGTAGTGCTGGCATATTTCGTCCACTGGCGATCACAGCAGACTCAATAGGCCTTGCGTGGTCCACGGCAAAGGCGTAATGACAAGAGAAAAATAAAGAAACCCAGCAGGAACAATATAGCGTTTTTCTAACCCCCCCCCCTCGAACTCGGCCTCATATGAAATCTTTGGATCTCCCCCACGTTACTATGGGGTCCAGTGTCACATGTGAAATATGTGACACATGTGAAAACGATACAACTTTTCCCCAAAATTTGGATAACTTTTGATGTCCCGCTTTTCTAGATGGTATTCACTGTTTTTGAGCTCATTGAACCTAACAGGCAAGGAGGAGTTCATTAAAATATGAAGACGGCGAAAACAAGGACTCTGCATTTTTGAAAATTCAATCCAAGATGGCGGACTTCCTGTTGGTTTATGGTCATGGCCATCACAAGGTTTTTTGTTCGTCTCCTCATGATGAACATGTGTACTGATATTCATATAGCTCTAACTTCACTTGGGCGTGATCTGGCCTAATGCAATATATTTGGCTATTCAAGGGGGAGCTGTAGACACATTTCTTTACCGATTTTTACAAATCCATACAAACTCGCAACTTTTTAACACTTCTAAAGTGTGCACAAAATTTGGTGAGTTTTCATGTGTTCAGGGCGTGAAACTTGCACTCATGTCAGTGACCATGAGTGGCCGTGGCCCATAGATTCCCATTCATTCTGAGCTGTGTGTGTGTGTGACACACATGCACATGGTCGGACATGGCTCGGTACTGAGTGGTGCACGTTGTTCCTGGCATATTTTGTCCCCTGGCGATTACAGCAGACTCAATAGGCCCTGTCGCCAACGTGGTCCACGGCGAAGGCCTAAAAACTCTTCACACTTATGGATTATCCTCAAATGTGACTAGAGATGATGTGTGTGTGTTTTACCTGCAGGTTGATTTTAACTCCAGAAACGTTATGACTGCAGAGCGACAGACCTTCTACTGTGTCCCCGTCCCTGGAGAGAACACCTGGGTCAAAGACATATCCTGCTCTGGAACTCATGCTGGAGAAGGAGACGCTGACACTCATCACATGTTTTTATTTTATTTATTTTCTCTGTAGTTTTTCTTAACTCTGTCTCACAGCTACGCCGCCTCTAGCCAGGCGCGAGTCGTTCCTTCCACGTCGTACGCCCCGAGTCGACAGAAACGAAGCTATGAAGAGGATGATGACATGGATGACATGGACGCACAGCCGCAGAAACAGAGGGAGACGCACGGAGGTATGATGGAGAGAGGGAGGGTCACTACTAGGGCTATACAATATATCAAAAAATATGGCACAGAAGACATACAAAAATGTATGTTTTCCACACCAGGTGGTACCAAAGTGGTTTTCTCTACCACATCTGTCCAAAAAAGATGTGGATAGTTTCAGGCTTTCACAACTTAACAGTCAAGCCTGAACAGTAATATCTAAAGCAGTACTAATGAACGTCCAGTTTTGGTTGATTTTGGTGCTGCAGGTGGACAAAAGCGGTAGTGTTTTGCCTGAAGGACAACGGCATTTCCCATGATGACCAGCGCTTACTGTCGCAAAATCCTGATCTCCCAGCCACCTGCATTTGGATTGAACTACATTTCTGTTTCCATTGGCTATGTGAAGGAAGGATAGCGATGAGGTAATGAACCAGTTGTGGTTAAACAATATCATATGATGATGTTCAAAATAAGAAATGTTTAAGTTTGTTTATGTATCGTATTCCCCCACCACCCCCTCACCCTTTAGCTAGTGTCTTGAAACAGATAAATAACATGTTATGTTTGATAATTTCACCGTAAATACACTTACAGATCCCAATAGGAATATGCTGCAATATCAACCCTGCACAATTTCCACGAATATACAGTCTGTCAGGGAAATATAGTCTCTCAGTGTTCATTTCATCAGATGAGACAAAATATGTTCGTCGACAACCCGAGACCACACAGCTGTTCTATAAACACTGATAACCGGATAATCGTGCCATTGTGCGTGTTTGTTGAAGAATAAAAACAAGCCAAAACTGTCTGAGCTTGTCATAAACACATATTGAATCAAAACACACAGACCTACCAATAAACCTCAACTTTTGAAAGTTTATGACTGATTTATTGATAAAATTTCAAATGTTTTCACAGGCATTTTGGGGGGGGGGGGGGGTCTGGTCGGTCGAATTATTTATTTATGTATTTATTTACTTAATCATATGATATGATTGACTTTAATAAGCAAAATGAAAACACTTTAAAATTTAACTTGGACAGCGATCCACAAATCCCCCTGACTGTTTTGCTGCCAAAAACCTATCTGCGGAAAGTAGGCAGGGGAGCTAGTTTGACTGACAGGCTGCCTCTCCAATCCTAGCGCTTAAGGCGGAACTTTTCCCAGATTCTGCCTACAATTTCCACGGTCGCTTCCAGTAGGCCAATCATGAGCATAGGCCTATTCTTCAAAGCTGCTAGAAGCACTTTACGGTCTCTGCGTGAGCGCGAGTATTTGAAGAGTCACCCTAACTACTTAACGTTACTTGCTAACTTACGTCTCTGCTAGAAGAACTATCAGGAAAAGCGGTCAGCGACAAGCGAACAGCATCTACATTTTGCTGCCGGATTGAATTTGGTCAGGTGAATAATGGTTTCGGTCTTTTTCATGTTTTCATTTTTCGTATTTATATCTGTGGTAGGCTGCTACACCAGAGTCCTGCACGGGTTCGGGTAACAGCGGGTGACCCGTGGGTGAACCGCAGATTTTCACGAAACGGGTGAAAAATGTTGTGCTGTGTCGGATACGGGTTCGGTTCGGGTCGGACGTGTATGATCGCGGGTCTAATTTGCGGTTCATAGGCTAAAAACTGTTCTTTAGTTTGGACTTGTATAGCTGCCTCCTGTCGGCTTCCTTCTTGATACGTTTTTCAAGCGTGCGTGTGTGTGTGTGCGCGCGCGTGTGAGCTCACGTATAAAAATTGTTTTTGAATTTATTATTTGTCTGCTACTGTTTAACAACATTTTTATTTGGCTCTGCCTTGGCTATGTCACTGTTCAGTATATTCGTGGCAATACATTTTGTATTTAAGCTCACATTTTCTTCCGGGTTTCGGGTCGGATATCGGGTTAATTTATAGCGGGTCGGTTCGGGTGCGGATTTGTAATTTTTTTTCGTCGGAAAACGGGTCGGATACGAGTTTGAACATAACGGGTACGGGCGGTTGCAGTTTGTCAAAATCAGAACCATGCAGGACTCTGTGCTACACTGCTACAGCAATTTAGTTGAACACTACCAGAGCTGAGGTGAAAAATTTGCTCCCATTAACTGGGTATTAGCTCATTGACATATATTTATTTGACGGTATCTGTAGTATTATCCCAAGGTAACACCAAACTTGTGAAGTTAACAGTGACATACAAAGAACCAAATGTTTCTTTATAATACCTCTGTAATTGGTTTTTGGGACGTATGTATAGTAGTCGTGTGAGGGGCTACTGAGCAGGTTGTAAACGTACTAGAACTTGTTAAATTGGTATACATGATTGAAGCCTTTTGTGACTAAATAAAAACACGTAAAAATTTGTATTTTATTACACTCCTTTTCGCCTCTGATGTTGTGTATTGCAGAATGAGTGTATTAGGTGAGGAGGATGCTGCATCGGTGAAGCAGGTAGATGCAGGAATGAAATGCTCCTGGAAATGGTCCTGACTGAAGATGGAGGGGAAAATAACAGTGAAGGGACAGGAGCTTTCCTTTCATATAGGGGATATTTTCAAACAAATTGAGGAAAGATGTCAAATTTGGGGAGGTGGACAGGAAGCTATGCAGCAGCAACCTACAGGCAGAAACTGAAAGCAAAAACAGTGGACAAAGAGGTGCAGCAGAGAAGATTTGGTTTAAAAAAAAACTGGGGAGTGCTCAGCAGGCCAAGAAAGAGGCTGCAGAAGCTGAAAAGCAGGCGAGGCTGAGGCATGCAACAACTCAGCGCAAAAGGGCCTTGGAGACACTGGTGGCCCAGGCAAAAAGGAAAAAAAAAATGATTAATTGAACTTGGACAATATTTTTCTTTATAGTGTACACGCACTACCCCCCCCTCGCCGCCGCCGTGCCGAGCTGCGCTCACGCACTTCTGTCGCCTTTTTGACCCCTGAGCCATTTTCATGCCTGTTTTCATATTGTCTTACTACTGTAAACCTCCATTTTTCTGTTGAATCAGGTCTATCTGGGTTATTGTGATTTATTATTTAGAATAGGTTATAGTATATGAACAGTATTTTCACACTAGTTTTCTACTGTAGATCTCCATCTGGTTACAGATATTTATTTTGAATCGTTCTAATTTTTGTGATGTATTATTATTATTCAGAAGGTTTTACCTGTACAGTATATGGTATACTGTGATCTTCAATTTTTATTTCATATCAATGCGTTTGATCAGTTATAAATGTAGCTGTAGTTTTTTGTGTCTATTTCTAATAAATTGAAGAAACACTGAGGATTTATTCATTCAAATCAGACATGTAATCAATATGTTGTAGAAGACAATTCAACTGGATTTAATACCCAAAAATATTCCTGAAATAAATAGAAAAACTGACATGTTTGGACTAAAACTGGACTGAAATACCTTGTGTTAACGTCTGACTAAAAGTAGACTAAAATGTTGAGACTTGGTTGACTAAAACACTGACAAAAATGATTTGTGAAAACTAAAAGTGACTAAGAATGAACTTTGACAAAAGACTAAAATGAAAAATGGGGAACAACATGAACAATCATTGTTTGCTCTACCATATTATATTATATTATAATATATATATATATATATATATATATATATATATATATATATATATATATATATATATATATATATATACACACACAAACACACCATTATTATGATTCTATATGAATTATACATATATTTATTACTAAAATTATACTATGCAAGTAAATTTTTGTCTCTAATTTTTGAGTTACTAGAAGCCAAGATTCCTATATGTACTTGGTAATAAAGTTCAATATGATTCTGATGTTTATTGAACTTTTTTTTGTAACATTTGTAACAACATTTCTGTTGCTTTATCAGGAATTTACTGTCCTGGACACTACCTCCAACTCTTCTGAGCTGTGATTCTACAAATGGTCCTTAGAAGACTACCTGGCTTGATGTTTAACATTTTGGACCTGCTGGAGGACCCCAGTCATCTTGAGTCCCAGGTGGAGGGGACATTGGTGCTCCTGCACAAACTGTAAGGACATGAACACTGACCGGGAGACTCTGCTGTGGGAAAACCCCTGAGAACTGAGTCAGTAGCATGACATCTATGCAATAGAAGATGAACAAGAATCCAACTAATATAACACATCATTGTTTGAGTGCATTGTAAATAGTTTTGATAGTTTACTTTGTTCAGAATTTACCTTTCACATGTTTGTGTGTTTGTAAATAAATACATTTGTGCAAAACAAGACAAACTTTCATTTATACATCATCTTTCACAGTTTTCAAAATTCAAGTAGTTTTTCAGATCCAAATAGTTATTTTGCCACTTGTCCCTTCACAGTAAAGGAAGTAATAAATAAGACGGGACCTACAGAAAGGAAAAAAGGCCATGCACAAGAAATGTGGGCGGGGGGGAGCAGTTTAGCCCTTGTGCGGTCCTCTGACCCAGTGGCCCACAAATGTGCCTTTTCATACGTACTGTATGGTGTCATTGCTTACTACTGAAAGCAGTAAGATATCCTTGGGGGAAGTTCAGTTCTTTGGAACTGAACTTTGGAATGTGGGTCTTTAAGACCCGACCTGTGCGACTTGTATGAAGGACCGCACAAGGGATAAATACAATGTGCATTTTTGCACTAAAATGTGTGTATGATCTGAATAAATAAATAGCACAACACTACATTAACAACAGTGATAATATATCTATGTTATATATATATATATATATATATATATATATATATATATATATATATATATATATATATATATATATATAAATACTGTGAATTTTAAAAAAAATGAAAGGGGAGTGTGATGCATGTAGATGGATAAAAATGAACTGTGACAGTTCAAATAAGAATTACTGAATAATCTGTGTGATGTTTGAAATTACTGAGAATAACTCAAATGAATGCAGTAGCAGCAGACAGTGTGGGTAAAACTGTGATTGTGTCTGTAGTTAGCTAGACAGTGTGATATGATGTATGCATGTGCATTTATATAAACAGACAAGGCAGGATCCTCAGTGTTAATTTTGGGGAACACCTTCACCATGTTTCTTGTCTTCTATAAGGCTGGAAACCATAGGCTGTAGTGGTTGGAGGTGTTGCTTGTGGGGAGTAGAAGTTACTTCCTTCTTTTGATGGCCGTACAGAGATGACCTGTAAGAAATGTATATGGATCAAGAGTAATGCAAGAGAAACACAAAACTAGAAATAAAGCCACTATACACAAAATACACAAACGATGTAATAAAATGTATTTTCTATGTTGCACTACAGAATTATAAAATAAGAATAACAATAATTGGCAATCAGTTTACTGGCTAACTGAGATTATAACCTTCAAAGTTAAATAATTGGTGCTACTGAAGTGAGCTACACAGACCCGCAACAATCCCTGTAATTTTAGATACACTCGGCGCAAGGTGCTATTGATAAGCAGGACTATGAAGAGTCACGACACAATGCACACAGGTTTTGTTTTACTCATCATTTAGAGCAGGGTTCCCCAATCCCCAATAGGCCACGGGCCATTTCCAGCCCGCGAGAGGACACGGACTGGCCCACACCAATTTGTGAGCAAAAATGGTTCTTTTTATTAAAAAAAAATTATATATATATATATATATATATATATATATATATATATATATATATATATATATATATATATATATAGTGACGGTGCAACATTAGCGCGCAGTCATCTCTGCCCCGCGTGTGTTTTTCTCTCCCACGACATATATATATAAACTGGACTGTGTCACCTGGACCTTGCCTCACTACTCAGCCATTTCCCCATGTGGTGGGCGTCTGGAGGTGCACGCACACACACCTGCTGCAGAACCGGACCACTGTTATATACACATAATTCACAGACTTCATAGAACACATGACCATGGACCAAACTATTGACTACAGGATACATACATTCATTCATGGGGTGTTTGTTCTGTTTGTGTTATATGTATGGAGTATAATTGGTGCCATTGTTTATATGAGTTTATATGATTTCAGTTTGATTTATGTTCCATGTAAATATTGTAGATTGTGTATTAATTAAAGGATGTGGTAATTGGTATGCCAATGGGTGGAGCTTATGGGTATATAAAGTGGAGCTTTTCCCAGTAGTGTGGGGGTTGTAGTTGGAACTGAGTTCTGGAGATTTAGAGAGATTTGAATTTGAAGTTGAAGTGATAGTATAGCTGAAGTCTGTTTTTTTTTTTTAAGTGCTGAATGGTAAAAGAGACCAACTTTATTTTATTGTGTTTTGAGATCACTTGTAACTATTTTTTATTTTTCCTGGGTATTTTTGCACTGTAAAAATTGTGCACTCCTCATCACTGTTTGATGAGGAGTCAAGCTGCTGAAGTCAAACGAAACCTTGACAAATATATATATATTTTTTAGTATTTATTATTTAAGTAATACTGGCTTAACTGGCTGCTTTTACAGCTGTATTGCTGTTGATTTGTTCAAGCAGACTTAGCAAAGTATATTTTTTTAAATTTTATTTTGAGTTAACATGCTGTTTTTATATATATATATATATATATATATATATATATATTTTTTTTTTTTTAGTTTTTTTTTTTTTTAGTTTTTTTAATTTTCTTTTTTTGTCTGCATTTGTTCTCATTGTTAACAACATTGTTTGAGATCAATGCATTTTTTAGTCTTGCAGCCAAATATTTTAATATTTAGTGCATGTGTGTGACCATCATCGGTCCTCCCTGAAAGCTGAGCAGACATCCTTTATAAGAACTCTCTATTATAAGCCAGGGAGGGCAGTGCTGCACCTCATTGATGTGTGGGGGAAACAAAGACTGGACAGGATGAACAGGGAAAGAAATTAATAGGCGGTGCTATTGCAGTTAAAGATTGTAAGGTGGTGTGTTATTCCCAACTACTAACTGTCCATCAACCAAAATAAATAAATAAATAGAGAAAAGAGAAGAAAACCAAAACAGTACAAAAGAAAAAGAGATTCGATAAATAAATAATTGAATAAAAACGGTAGTGAGCACCATAATTGTGGATGACTTGATAGTGTGAAATAGAATGCAATAGAATAGAATAGAATAGGCCAGAAGGGGACACTAGTGCAAGAAGAGAATGAGTTTAGGGTAGAGGTTCTGGAGAGATTCTCAGCACATTCTGGCGGGTCCCATCATTCACTGAAATGGGACTCAGCAGTAGCTGGCGAGACCTGATCAAACATGCAAGTGTGAAGGACCCCGAAGCCCAGAATAGCAATCACGGCAAGGCAGGGCCAAGCCAACAGGGCACCCCCCATCCTGGGCAGTAGGAGCTACAGGGTGCCGCCCCCAGAGAGCCACTGGGGCTACCGTGAATGATGCAAACCCAGAGAACAAGAGGGAGCAGCTACAAACCCCCCCAGCACACCAAGGCGACCCAGGCGGCCCATGGCACGAAGACACACCCGCCACCCCAGCCCCCACCAAACCCCCCAACCCCCCACCCAACCTGCCCAACCCCACCCCCTCCCCCGAGGGAGCCAACGACCCCACACAGCCAGGAAGCCAGACACAGGGGCTGAGCGGCCCACCGAAGGGGCGGAACCCAGCCCATCACAAGGCAGGCCGCCACTAGGAGCCGGTCAGAGGACAATGGGGCCGGGAACCGATGCGAGCCCAGAGGGCAAAAGTGGACAGTGTGGTGGGGCCTGGTGACACCAACAGGGAGGCACCCCGCACCAGCCCCAGGCGAGCGCAGTACACCCAGGGCCCCCGCCCCCCCCGCAATGCACCCCAACACCTACCAGGAAGAGCCACCACACGCCACCAGACCGCAATACAGCCACAGCGGCCACCAGAACGGCCAATCCAGCCCCAGTAGCCCCCCAAGAGCCATTGCACCAGCTTGGATCGACGGGGAAGCAAGAGAACCCCCCCTCCGACCACAGCCCCCAGGTCCCGGGGACCCCCAGCCACAGCAACACGGATGGTAGTCTACCCCCGCTACCCCATAGCCACAAGGGGGCCGGGTCCCACCAGCGAGGCCATATTAGTGAAATCTCCCCCCCCCCCCATTACTCCCTATTAATATGTCTCATTGATTATACTAGTACAGTATTTTGTCTTAAATTATAAATAATTGAGTGTTAAGGATAATTTTTGTTAGTAGATGAAATGGGTTTTCTGTACGTGAATGAATGAGAAATATCAGCATAATTTTATTGTTGTGTTGTTTCACCCATATCACAAGTTTTGTTACTGTCATGCAACCCTAATGTACAGATTGGATGGAACTTTTGTTGCTCTTCTTACAATGGCAAGATATTCTTTTCTATTTTATTCTATTTTTATTCTGATGAGGTTAGTTTTGTTCCTGCAGGTTCTCAGACTCACAGCGAACAACACCATGGCAATGGTGACTGTAAACGCCAGGAGACAGAAGCTCCGTCCAATCAGACAGCGTCAGCATCACATCTGGACTTGAACTTCCCTCTGCCCGGAGAGAAAGGCCCATCCTGCCTCGTCAAGGTGAGTCTGAAGATGCCACTGTTGTCAGATCTAAAGGTAAAGTACTTTATTTGTCATTATATACTGTACAATGAAATTTGTAGCGAGTTTTGCCTCTTGGTAGTTGCTGGGGACCTGGAACGACATAGAACCAGGGGTCAAAAGGCCGGGCTTTAACCCAGCCAGAAGGCTCTATTCTGGGGTAAAAACGCAGGGCATCTGGACCCCTGGAACCACAAAGAACCAGGGCTCAAAAGGCCGGGCGTTAGACCCACCAATAAGGCTCTGTTCTGGAGCAGAGTAGAGCACCGCATGGACCCCTGTGAAAAATGACAAAGTCCAACTTTCACACGTAGCGAGTTTTGCCTCTTGGTAGTTGCTGGGGACCTGGAACGACATAGAACCAGGGGTCAAAAGGCCAGCCTTCAGACCCAGCCTTAAGGCCTTGTCCTGGGGCACAGTAGCCGGGCGCGTGGACCCCTGGAACCACCTAGAACCAGGGCTCAGGAGGCCAGGCTTTTGACCCAGCCTCAAGGCCCCATTCTTGGGCACAGTAGCTGGGCGCGTGGACCCCTGGAGCCCCATAGAACCAGGGGTAAAAAGGCCAGGCTTTAGACCCAGCCTTAAGGCCCCATTCTGGGGCACAGTAGCTGGGCACGTGGACCCCTGGAGCCCAATAGAACCAGGGGTAAAAAGGCCAAGCATTCGACCCAGCCTTAAGGCCCCATTCTGGGGCACAGTAGCCAGGCGCGTGGACCTCTGGAACCACCTAGAACCAGGGCTCAGGAGGCCAGGATTTCGACCCAGCCTCAAGGCCCCATTCTGGGGCACAGTAGCCGGGCGCGTGGACCCCTGGAACCACTTAGAACCAGGGCTCAAAAAGTGCGTGGTGCGTGGACCCCTGGAGCCCCATAGAACCAGGGGTCTAACCCTGGGACCTATACCCGAAAAAAGGCTCACTATCCCCAGCCACAATCTAGACACACCCGGCCTCTACAGGACCTCCAGGGACCCACCACCCCAGCCGGTACCTGGTACCCCAAACTTAAGCCCCCTCCTCAGGCTAAACCCTTTAAACCAGCGCCGTAAGACAACTAGAGCCTTGGTACTACAAAACGAAAAATATGTCAGAAAGTCCACACAGTACTTAGAAACTTTTGTAGCTTTGGTTCTGTAGTACCACGGCTCTGTAAAAATATTTCTAAGTCCAATGGACTTTGAAAAATTTCTACCTTTGTTTTTGTAGTACCAAGGGGTTTTTTTTAATTTTTCTAGGACTTAGAAATATTTTTACGGAGCCCTGGTACTACAGCACCAAAGCTACAAAAGTTTCTAAGTCCAATACTTAGAAAAATTATACAAATTATACAGAGCATTGGTACTACAAAACCATAGGTAGAAGTTTTTCTAAGTCCAGTGTGGACATAGTACTACAAAACCAAAGTCCACACTGGACTTAGAAAAATTGGACTCGACTTAGACCTTTATATAATATAAATATATGATTTTAC
This sequence comes from Siphamia tubifer, assembly GCA_020466265.1. Lineage (NCBI taxonomy): Eukaryota > Metazoa > Chordata > Actinopteri > Kurtiformes > Apogonidae > Siphamia > Siphamia tubifer. Next base: position 11,430,259 of record CM035797.1, on the reverse strand, counting down.
CTTCATATGCAGCCCCAGAACAGAGCGTTATGGTTGGATTAAACACGGCACTTCAGACCGCTGATCCCCGGTCCGTTGAGGGGGGGGCACATCCTCCGTTATTCTGCCCCAGAACAGAGCATTATGAGCGGTTTAATTTACCTGGGTTTTACACCATGGTTCCTGGACATTTTAGGGGTCCAATCCGCCCAGGAGGATCTAAAATAGCGGAGCACTTGGAAACCAGTCTGATTTTCAGTGACAGGCTGCGCGAGACCGCTCCCCCGCCCCTCGCCCGTGATTGACGTATATATACGTCAACGGCAGTGAGCGTAAGTATTTCAATTGACATATATATACGTCAATGGCAGTGAGTGAGTTAAGAAACAAAAAATAAAAGATAAAAATGTCATAAAGTTTAATCATTCCTGGAAATGTGAGAATACACTGAGCATAAAAGAGACATAAAATATATATTTTTTTAACTGTATGGACTGATAAACATAATCATGTCTAAGAACACTAATGTCACTAAAACTCTTACTGATGCTGCGCTGGTGTTTGGTTTACAGTAGGAATGGGACATGATTTTCAAATATGTGTGTATATTCGAAAATTAGGTGTGTATATTTTAGAGTTCAGGCATGTATGGTTAAATGGATAGTTTAAGTTTCCCCTGTGGAAATGGTGTGGTCCAATTATGCTTGAGGTATTTCTGTGTATATATAGAAGGATGTGTCATTTAGGAAAAAGAGAGAGGAAAGAGGGGTTTGCTAGTTGATGCATGTTCACTGCAGAAAAATATAATAATAAAAAAATAAGTACTTACCTGCCATGTCTGCTCCTCATTTAAATGTGCCTTGGCTGCTAAGCCGTCACTCTCTACCCATCCACAAGCACTGAAATTAAGATTTAGCTTACAATCTTAAAAGTTCCATGTCAATATGTAGGCTTATTGCATGAGAAAAAAATGTCTGTTTCTGGGTATTGATGTTCTGGTTAAGTGTGGTTGTGATGGAAAGAGGGTGAAAAAACATTACCCATAGGACCACGAGGCTCTTTGTCCTTAGCTGCTACTGTGTTGCCTCACTGCATGTCAACTTCTGGACTACTCGCACAAATAGGTACTCAAATGCAACAATACTCACATTTTCCATTTCATTTCCATATTATTTAAGAATGACAGTCACCTTTTTATCTAAAAGACCTTCCTTTAATGATAAGCCACAATCACATACATCTTACATTCAGCAAGAAATGTAATGAAGCCAGCCTATGTCAATCAATCAATCAACAGAAAAATACTGGTCCAGTTTCAACAAAAATCTCCCTTCTGGCCAGAGGTGGAGCCAGACATTGTCAAGATCTGGGACCTAGCCCAAAGGGGGGTCTGGGGGGCCTTCCTGTATTCTAGTGCATTTTAAGGCATTTTAGAATGGTCAGCCTTGGGTGCCACAGTCACCATCTTGCTACAGGTTCCCTATGTTTCTCACACTATCAGGGAAGATATTGCCAATTGATGATCAGTCAAGCAGCATTACCCCCATATAAAGATAGCATTGATTAAACTGAGATATTCATTCCAATAGGCAGAGGTAGTCAATGCTATTTTTGACCCCATGACCTGAAAATAAATATTTTAAATGAGACTGAGAGGTGTCCTTCCCACAAAGAAACTCTGTTTAATGGGAAGAAAATATAAATGAGTACATATTTAATGTACATATTTAACACTGATTGAATATTAACAGAACTAGCAGAATGTAAAAATGTAAGCTGAGGATCAGGGTTATAATAGTTTTGGATTTTTCATTATAGCTTTGTTTTAGTTAGTTTTGACTTGTTTCCCTCTAATTCAGTTAGTTTTAATGTGTTTTGAAAAAGAATATATAGAGAAATACATATAAACCAGTTCATCTGCAGTGAACCTGATGTTTTAACAGATATGTCACAGTTTAATTATCTACAGAAGTATAATTAGCTAACTTTACTTCATTTCAGTTCACTTAGCTCTTGCTCGTAACATCAAACTTTTTTTTTACATTATAAAGGGCTAGATACCTCTATAATTGGATTATTCTTCTGCCTCCTCTTTTCTTTGCTGTGAAACTGTGTGGGTTAGGGCTTGGAATTTCTTTTCATTGTGATGAATTCTGCTTCTTTACCTGGATGTTTACTGCAGCCTTAGCCAAACACTCGGCTAAGACAACACCAGGCTAAGCTAACAGCTGGCTAGGCAACATCTGTCTGATGCTGCACTTTGCCGTTTACTTGAAGAGGACCCGACTTGAGGGGGAAAAAAGTTGAATTCACTAAGGTAATATCAGAGCTGACTGTACTACTATGTCCCAGCTTTAGTCTTTTTGTTTCAGGCAGAGTTTAGAACTGAAGACTGTGAACCACAGAAATGACACTGTATATAATGCGACAGGCTAAAACAGCTGGAGTGAAATAAATCAATATTAGTCCAACATTGACAAAGAGGAAAACAAAGGGAATTTTACTCATAATTTTTTTTACGTTTTAGCTATTTTTGTAGGCACAAAATACAGTTTCACTTAGTTATATTCCCCTTAGAGCCTGGCTGCTGGTGACTGGGGTTGGACTGATGGCAGTCATGTCCTCCACCTCAAACCGGGCAAAGAACCGGTTCAGCTTCTCCGCTTCTGAGACACTGCCGCTGGACAAGTTGTTGTTGTTGTTGCTTTGCCCAGTGATGTGATGTATCCCCCGCCATGCCTGGTGGGGGTTTGAGCTATTGAAGTGGTCCTCAATTCTCTGTCTGTATGCAGCTTTAGCGTCCTCCATCATGCAGAAGATGAGATGAATTGTTCAGGGAAGATAAACATGTTGTGTGATTTGTAATACTCTTGTTTATTCAGGAAATGTTTGGTTACCTCTTTTAGCCTTTCTGTTACCATGTATGTCTTTGGGGGGTGTGCTGATGTGCGCCTCCACCCCATCAGGTCTTGGAAACGTGTAATATTTGAATAGTTTCCAGTGAATTTCAAATACTGTTTTGGACCAAAAGTCACGTCCCTAGTTTTTAGAGGTATTTTTTTTTCAAGAGATGACAGCAGTGAGAGGTATCATTGTCTCTTCCACCACTGTAGTGGGTTAGGGGTGAGAGGTCAGGGTTTGAGAAACCTCTATTTTCAGCTAAAGGCACTAAACAACCAAACGGGACTGGAGTACCGGTGTTAAGAGTCCCACACAGGTCCACTTTACAAACCCATACCGGTGTACATCAGACCTGTAACCTGACTCATGATTAAACATTTTCAACCCAGAAGCTCACTGTTGAGCTTTTTTCAATTAAAACATACACCACATCAGTGTTGCTCAGTTACATCTTACTAGTACGTGTTTGTACTTAAGGTATCGGCTAAGTGTCGTCCTGTATTTTGGAAATCTGTGGGCTCCCTTCCTAAAGCTTCCTTCAAAATAAAACAATTCAGGTGTGTGGATCTACTACAGATCTGTGGTTTCATCCATGAATAGGCTTTTATTTTATCACTTCTGTGTCCACTACCCACCCCGCATTTCCTTTAACTTTATCTCTATCCGCACGTTCAAAAATCAGCAGATAAGCCTACGGTTGGAAGTTTTAATTTCTAAAAATAAATGGTATGGGATTGTTAAACTACTTGGCCCACAGATATAAAGAACAGAATTACAGATTGATGGCTTGACCTCAGGAAACCAATTCACTACTGTAAATCCGGGCCATGATCCCTGAATTTACCAATTCAGGGCTCCATGGAACAATTCACTCGGATCTCATAGGCCACACACCGATAACCAATTCTAATCGGTTTATCTTTACACCCCTAGTATGTAAATATGTATTTGTTCTTAGTGCTTTCTACTGCTTATATTTACCTCCACCAAGGAGGTCTATTTTTTTTATCAGAATATCTATGAAGTAACTCAGTTTTGCAATCAACACTATTTCTCGTATGAAACACACTAAGAACATAGCAGCACTTGGGTCAAAACTGTGCCATCTACCATTAGTTTCACATGTCAATGAAGTAAAAATAAATCTTCCATCCTAAAAATATTTTTTCAGATCTTTCCCATTTATGAAATCGGATTTGGCTGAATTTGGCCCCTAGACTAAAATGACTCTATCTAAATCATGAAATCAGAGTTAGGTGCTGTTGCCTCTTATACTGCTCTATTTTTTTTTTAGAAGCATCTGCTTCAGACATTAAATGTGTTAAATCTTACATACTTTGAGATGAATCAGAAAAGAAATGGCTTTGGTGCTGGTTAGCTCATGTTTTTAATGTGTGTATATATATATATATATATATATATATATATATATATATATATATGATGGTGTTGTTATTCCACATGTATGGTGATTTATGCACATAATATACAGACAGTGTTTTGAAGTAGATCTGGTACACCTGAGACCAATATTCCTTTTGATTAAAACCTATTCTATTGTTAATTTGAAGAATTTCACATTTTGAGCCCAGACTTATCTTGGAAACTTGAGCCAACCAGCATTTAAGACTTGAGTTTTCTTTATCAGTAACATGCGTATCATTTACTTAGTTTTATTCTGGAAGCATTTCACTTGTATCAGTGATATGAATAAACTAAAAAAAGGATTCAGTTCCTTTTCTTTCATTTTCGCTCTGATTTAAAAATGTATTGTCATAATAATCTTAGAATAGGGGTGCCAAACATGCAGCCCGAGGGCCAAACTTGGCCTAACAGATGGTTCAGTCTGAGCCTAAGGATGATGGGTCAATCAAGGGTTTCAAATATTTTAGTTCATGTTCAACATTCAGCTCAGTCTGATTTCCAGTGTGTGGGACGAGGAAAATAATCACATGACGACTCCAAATTTTAGTGTAAAAATAGTGATATTACATTGAAAATGGTTCGATGTACAAATTATACTTTGACAAAAAAATAAAGTATACAATCATGAACAACCTGGTATATATATGTATATACATATATCATTCAGTAAAATAAGTGCAATTGTACCAATATTCTGCCTGTTACTGAATATTTTGTGTATTTGTAGATCCACTGTGATCTTCAAGTTGTAAAGCACATGTGTACAAGATAAACTGAGGCAGTATATGGTAGAACTTACACTTTTTCCCTCAAAAACTGGATTTTGAGGGAATATAGGCTGTTATTGTTCTAGGTATAATATATATGTTATTACTATACTGGATCCACCCAGTTGAGATCCTGTTGGGCCAAAGTCGAGGGAAGGTTAATGTTTGGTCAAAAAATTTTATTATTTTAATGTACATCAAACTTATATTTCTGGGTAGTGTAAAATGTGTGGGAAAAAATGTATATAGTTTGAGGAGTTTGTTTGAGTGTGAATGTTTGTGCAGTGACAGTTTTCTGGGTTCATTCACTATAAATAAACTGATAAACGGATAAATGGTTTAACAGAGTGATCATGTGACCTTCAGGTGTACCAGGACTGGGACAGCTTCAAACTCAATGACACCCTGGAGGTCTACGGGATCCTGTCGGTCAATCCAGCCCTCAGTGCACTGGCGGATGAGAAGTACGGCCAGACCACTTCCTGTCTGTTGTTTGTTTGCATCCTGTCATTGTGATCTGTGTCTTGATTCTCTTGCTCTCCTTTTGTCTCTACCCAGGGATTCCTCTGCCCTCCTGGACCCTGCAGACACCATGGAGACGGTGGAGGAGCAGCGAGTTCACTGTCCTCCGGCCTCCCTCGTCCCACGCCTCCACATGCTGTACACTAAACGACTGACACACAACAACCCACTGCTGCCCCCAGCAGGTCCGGAGGACAACAGTGCCTGTGAGTGGACACCAGTTCATATGATTGTAATAGTGAAGAACTTCAACCTTGTGTGAGAAAAGCCTCAACTATAAATGTGTAAATCAAGAAGAACAGACATTTTAGTTTTTTTCAATTGTGTCACAAAGTAAAGACAAATAAACAACCAAGAAAGAAAACAGAGAAATTAATAAATAAATAATACATGACACAACTGTCAGATTTGTCATTCAATTCTATAATGCATTCAAAAGGAAGGAAGTAAAACTTATGAAATCCCATCCCTTCACAATAAAACTAACATTATGTTACAATGAAAGATACTAAATGTAAAGAGCAACTAAACAATATGGATTGATAAGTAGTGAAAGAGAAAATGGGAGGAGGGGCTAAAGAGGGGGGAGTGAGGGGGGGTAATTATTGTCATAATAACAGCACAGAAATATATAATAATGTCAATAATTACATTTACGAGTACTGGTGCAGAGGCATAGAAAATGTGAGATTGTTTGCTACTAATGTGTGTGGAAGTGGGTGAAATGAGTTGAAAGGAGCAAAAAGAGACTATAATAATGTTAAGAATTTTATTAGAACAGCACAAATGAAAATAAGTTAAGAGTGTTATACTGTGCATATTCACCAACACGGAGCAGATGACAGGAGTGTGCATGGAGCTGCAGTCCCTGATCCTGGCAGCCATGCCAAAAAGTCATGCTTGCAAGTATATTTCACTTAACTCTTGTGCGGTCCTTCGTAAAAGGCACACTGGCTGTGTCCTACAATTGGGTCTTAAAAACCCAGATTCCAAAGTTCAGTTCCATAGACTCATCACCCCACCCCCAAGGATATATTACTGTTTTCAGTAGTAAGCAATGGCATCCTACAGTAAGTATAAAAAGGTACATTTGTGAGCCACCGGGTCTCTTTGACCCGAAGGACCGCACAAGGGTTAAAAAAAATTTACTTGTCAGAGGGAAGTATGAGAAAAACGAAGGTAAGGAGAAACGCGTAGATGTTGCGGGACTGCCTATCTGATACTGTAACGGCTGAATTGCAAATAAAATGAGGACAATAGGAATGAATAGTTATAATAAATGTAAGGGCTACACTGTCAGAGCTTACAGGAAGAGGAGGGACACTGATGGCCCATTGTTACCACATTCTACTTTCGCAAGAAGGAGAGAAATCCCCCTGAGGACCATTCCATGGGAATGAGTGAAACATGGATTTAATGCAAAATGAGGTGATTATTGCAAATGTCTGGATTTGTTGGAGCTGCTTTGGAAGTGTGTACTGGTAATGCTAATGGTGTAAGTTGTTACTGCTGGTGGAATTAAAACGAAGTTTCAGGCCGGGCAGACAGCCTACTACTGTAGTGTTTTGTGGCATGCTAACGCAGGCGGCAAGACGGTTGTGAAGTGAGTCGCCAGTCACTCAACCGACACTCAAATGTCACTGTCTACTTGGGGCGGCTATGGCTCAGTTGGTGGAGTAGGAGAGAGAGAGAAGGAAGTCAGTGCCTGTACTTCCCCCAGCATTCTAATTTTTAGGGCAGCTTGAACTGTGACTTCAGTCTGTTTTTAATTAACCTTTCTTAAACAGCAATGTTTTCAACCTAATTTGGAATGTAGAGACTTTGCCGACCTCTTTAATATTAAATGGAAGCTGATTCCATGAGACAGGAGCCTGATTACTAAAGGTTCTAGCTCCTACTGTACTTTTAGAAACCCTGGGAACTTTCAATAGACCTGCATTCTGAGAACAAAGGGTTCTATTGGGCTGGTATGGAACCAGATAATCTTTAAGATAAGAAGAGCCCATACCATTAGGTAGGTTTCTAAGGTTCTGCCAGTCCTACTGGGAGCCTAAGTCAGGGTTCAGTGTCTTGCCCAAGGTCACTTCGACATGTGGACAGCCAGAGCTGGGACGTGAACCGCCAACCTTTCAGTCAGTGGACGACCCACTCTACCAACTGAGCCACAGCCAACCTAAATTTGGAAAAATAAAACTTTAGGTCAAAAAGGCAATGTACCCTGTGATCTCAGGTCGACTCTAGGTACACTTTTATCTTAACCAATGTCCGTAGTCACTTTTCTATGTGCAAAACTTTACCGATATTTATGAAAAGTTGATAAAACACAAGTGCGTAATGTCATTTTTTTCCCATTAAATAAAAAATGCAATAATGTTATCGCAAGATGACACAGAAGAATTCATTCTATAAAACAAGGCAATGTAAATATTATTAGATTTTTTAATTCATCTGAAAAACCTCTTTTCATTACAGTTTTGCGTAATATACCATTTGTGCTACCACCACCCCGTCAGTGCAAAAGTCTTTAATCGAAAAACAATGTTTTGTTTTTGTAATCATAATTGTTGTTTTTCTATTGAGTAAATTTTTTAATGTGAAAGTTATACTGGTGAAATTTAAGGGTCAGTGTGAAAGAAAACTATTGTGAAGAACACCACTGGCTTCCCTTTTTTCCTTTGATTTTATTTTACTTTTTGTTTTTATGAAACATAATTTTAGATGTGCCAAAATTAATCATGAGTTTGTGTGTTCCTGATGAAAATGAGCCTTAAAAGTGTTTGAAGATGGGTGGATTACTTCAAGATGTCTTGTTGTGTTGTGTTTCTGTTTAGGTTTTCTTTGTTTATTTCATGTGTGTTTTATGTCTGGTCTGTTATGTTATTCTTTGGATATTTTTTTATGCACGATTGTTGTAAAACATCAACAAAAATGATAAAGCACTTGAATTTGACCTTTGGAAAATTTGTACAAACCCTTAAACAAAGACTCACTCAGACTCTTGTTATTTCCAAACAGCACATCTATCTGTAATTTAGCAAATCTGTCTGTAGTGTTCCTGTTTGCCTGTGGAACAACTAACACCTGCACAATTCCACCAAATGATCCACAATTTGGAGGGTGACTTTCCAGTACTATGGCGGATTGCAGTGCAAAGTTTCACGCCATTATGACGTACAACAACGAAGATATGAAATTAATTTCATTGCTCTTTCTAACTTTGCCGCTCTGAGCAATGCCAAGTCCCGCAGCCTGATTTGGTTACTGCTGCGCCGGTGTTTTTAAGTTTCCCCCAGCACGATTTCACCCACTTCCACAACATATTAGTAGCAAACAATCTCACATTTTGTATGGGCTCTGCACTAGTACTTTTTAACCCAAAAACACAACCACGTCATTGGTCCAATATTTATTACCTTCTCCGTATTTTTTCCCAATACACAGCTGATGCTACACAGGTGGTTTTAAAGGTAGCGGCACTGCAGGATGACGAAATGTGGAAATAAGCATGGTCTCAGCTCTACCAATCACCAAACACCTACGTCTTATAGTTCCTGGAGAACTAAAAAAACCCCTACCTGCCAGGAAGAACTAAAAGGGTTTCTAGGAACTATGTACGTCCTATGCTGTGGGAAAGGGTGAAAAAAGGTTCCAGGAACTAAAAAGGTTACAGGAACTACAAATGGTTCCTACAGTGGGAAAGCGTCTATTATCTTGGATGACTCCACCCCTGAACAAATGGGGTTAGACTTTGTAACATCATGTGACTCTTTTAATTGTACCTCACCTATTGACATGATTGTCAACTTCAGTCCACACCTTGGTTGCCTAGGAAATGTAGAATTGTGTGTGTGTGTGTGTGTGTGTGTGTGTATTTCTATTGATATGTTTACATAGTCACACCATGGGGACCTCTGACAGTATGAGAACCAAAATTCAGGTCCCCACAGGGGTTAAATCTAAATAAAGGTCCAATAATTGGTCCAATATTAAAAAAAGTCATTATAGGGACTTTTTTCTGGAAGTCCCCATAATGAGGGAAACGTGTGTAAAGTGAAACATGTATTTTTTCCAAAGGTTTGAAGATGTTTACTTTAAAAAAAAAAAATAATTTTTATCTATTTTTTTCAATTTCTTTAGTATTATTTTGGAAGATTTCTTTTTATAATTATATTATTTGGCCTTCGCCACGGACAACGTCGGCGCAATGCCTGTTGTTACTGCTTGCAGTTTGTTCTGATTCAGCCCTTTGAGCTCTAATTTGACCCCCTGAACATGCACGAAAACTCATCAAATTTTGCACACACCTTAGAAGTGTGAAAAATTGCAAGTATTTATAGGTTTTCGTAAAAGTCGGTCAAGAAATGTCTACAGCGCCCCCTAGAAAAGGTGAAATTGTTTGTATTAGGCCAGATCACGTCCTAGTGGAGTTAGAGCTACGAAATTCAGTACACATGTTCATCATATGATGATGAACAAAAAGCCTAATGATGACCAACAGGAAGTCCGCCAACTTGGATTGAAATTTTACAAATTTTGAGTCGTCGTTTTCAGTGTCATTGGAATTTATCTATCTCGTCCTTGGCCGCTCAAAATAGGTAAATACAATCTAGACAAGTGAGACATCAAAAGTTAGCCAATTTATCTGGAAAATTTGTATAGCTTTTGTGCTACGCTGTTGCAAAGTTGCTAAGGTTGCAAATTCGACTCGGACATCGCGTGGAAAGGCGGTCACCAGGGGAGGTGGTCGCGAGGGATGGCGAAGGACTTTGAGACTCCTAACAGTTTGAATTATTTATTGTTATTGTATTTATTAATTAATTTTTAAAATGTTTTTTTTTTTTACATTTAATTAAATTGAACATTTTTACATAATTTTTTTTTTTTATTTAATAAAAAATAATTATAAAAATTTGAAGTTTACACTCACTACCCAATCACTAATTGATTACAAACTTGGTCCTCACGAGACATAGAAACGAGTGTGTGTGTGTAAGTGTTAATTATGACGTGCATCTAGGTTTTCAAAACAAAAAGGCATTTCACATGGATCATAGTCAAAACTATTATTTGCAGTGAAGAGCAGCAGCAGTAGAGAACAGAACACCAGTACAGAGCTAATAATTTAAATTAACCTCTTCCACCCTGAGCCTATTTTCAGAGAAAAACGCCTAAAAAAACATACCCAAAGTAAATGAAGAATTGCTCCACAATCCTAAGGTTTATATGATTGTTCTTTGTATCTATGGGCATCTACAGGCTTCACAGAATCTATTCCCATTGCCTGAAATAGTGTAGCTACTACTATGACTGAATAAACTGGAATAAACTAAAAGATAAAATAGAATTTTTTGGTCTTGCCTGAATTTATTATTTTGTTGACAAAACAAAACACCCTGCTAACAATGATTCCATGAATATAGACACTATTGATCACCTTCAGTAACTCCTTTACAGCACAGGTAGAAAAGTTGATAGAATTAGAGCAAAGGACAAAGCCTCCAGAAAGGTTTAAGTCAAGATAACACCAGGCAGACAGTGCATTTGGAACAGTTTGGCACACTGTTGTGCCAAACTGTTCCAAATACATTATTTTAAACTTCCAGTAAAATCTGTCTGGAAAATACAACTCATATCCATTACAGAAGTCTATTACTGTCTACTGGAGCTTTTAGAAATGAAATTTATCTTGTGTTTCATCAACTTCTACCTTTGTGCACAACTAAAATCAGTAAAACCATATAAACATGGGTTATTTTGTCTCCAAATGGAGTAGTTTTATTAAGAACTTACTCCAAACAATACATATATATATATATATATATATATATATATATATATATATATATATATGTATTGTATTGTATGTATATATAAGAACATATAATAATAATAATAATAATAATATAATAATAATAATAATACACTTTAGTAAAAATCAAATATAAAGTTGAACAAATGTGCAAAAATATATGGTAAATTCAATTAGAATAAATATAAATATCAAAATTAGTGCAAATTTACTAAACAAAATAACTAATACAAAAATTCAAAACACAAACAATTGCAATACAGTCCAAAAATGTCCATGTGTTATCATCAGGTGGGGGCTGGTTTATCATTAGGTGGGGGGGGGCTGGCAGCAGACTGAACTGGTCCATGTGTTTCTCCAAAAAGCACTTTTATTTGTGTCAAATAAGGCTGTCATCCTCCTACCTAGGAAAAATGAAGACAATCATGATTTGAGACTAAATACATAATAAAATATGTACATTTGGCCAAAATAAATAGATAAATGTACTTCATGTATGTAAAATACTTTTCAGTAGTGTTGAATATTATTTCAACTATTCCCCAAAGTAGGAATAACATTATCTTTCCTTCTCATGAAATGATAGAATGTTAGAATGTTATTTATTTTTGACAGAGAAAGTGAATAAATCATCAAACAATCATTGATTAATTATAAACTTATCTACTTATGTGTAGAAATAACAATACAATGAGAAATGAGACTGAAAAAATACTACTAGTCAACAGTGTAATATGTGTTTGCATGTGTATAGTATAACATGTAGTATTATTGTTATTATTATTACTATTAGTTTGTAAAACAGATATCGGTAAGATACAACAACTTACTGGGTAGATGTTCATCCTGTTTTGAGTTCATATCCACAGTCAGATCTCAGTCAGATGTTGAACTGATCAGCTGCTTCTCTGTAGTGTCTCTGTTGTTTACATGCTAGCACGGCTAACATGCTAGCTTCACAAAGCTTACCACAGTCAGTAACATTCAGGAAAATACACTGTCACTCACTGTTACTCACTAAAACTCTCTAAAATGACTTAAAACTAAGAGTAAAGTCAGTAAATATAACTATAACCAGCAGACCGATCTGCAGCACTCCTCCTGCTCTGCTGCAGCGTGTGTCCCGGTCCCGTGCATGCGCCCAACATGCACAACGATTCCAACCTTTCACCTTTTACGCATGCATTTCCTGTCCAGAAGGAAATGTAGTTCATGGTGTCAATGGATTCAGGAGAATCTCCTCTTTCAAACACCTACAAACATGGCTGCCTTATCGGTCGCCAGAAAAAGATATACATAGATTAACTGCGCGTATCAGCGATTAAAAATAGCTTATATTTCACCACACACACATCAAAGATCATGTTTAAAGGTGACTTTTATCACTAAAATACACTTTATATGTACTTTTATTAACATTAGGGTCTTAACTTTGAGCAAAAGTTGAAACAAGTTTCCATTGTCCAGATTTATTATAAGTTAATAATTAATGAAAAACTACACAATTTTCTCCTTGGGCAATTTTCACAATTGTCCTTGGGCAAGACACTGAACCCTGACTCAGGCCCCTAGTAGGACTGACAGAACCTTAGAAACCTACTAGTGTGTGTGTCTGAATGCGTGAATAATGTAAAGTGCTTTGAGCACCATGAAAGTGGAAAAGCGCTGTATAAGTGCAGACCATTTATCATTTTACTAAAATTTTAAATTATAGAAAATTCCTAACAGGGCGACACAGTGGTGCAGTCTGGTTTCCTCCCACCATCCAAACACATACACTGATAAGTTAATTGATTAATCTAAATTTCCCATATGCGTGAGTGTGATTGTTTTTCTATAATGTTCAACCCTGGGATAAACTGTTGACTCATACAGGGTGAATCTGTTCCGACTGTTGTAGATGGGCTCGGCCCCCAGTGATGCCCCTGACCCTAGTTTAGTTGATTGTGATTGTTGCTATGGTGACCGGACTGACTCCTTTCTCTGGTCTATAGTTCTATCGTCGACCCTGAGCGAGATGGCCTCAGTGCGGGTGGAGCTGCTGGCCTACTTCACCCACGTCCTACTGGGAGACACTCTGGCAGCCGAGTACCTCCTTCTGCATCTCATCTCCACTGTGTACGTGTCACCAGGAGAGTTCGTTTTATGGCCACTAGTCCAAGCACATGCTCTTATCCACCCTGTGGTTGGTTGTTTTATAGATATGCCAGACGGGATGTTCTCCCACTGGGTAAATTCACCCTGAACCTGAGTGGATGTCCCACCGGCACCTCGTACACTCAGCATCTGTACCAGATCATCCAGCAGCTGGTCCCTTCAGTGAGTATCTGCTCTACCTTTAATCTGTGTCAGAGGCTGATGAAGTCTTGCATTTCTTTACTCCAGTAGAAGAAAGATTACTTGTTTAACACTAGTCAATTTTCCATTGACCCTCAAACTACATAAATATAACAAATATTTACCTAAAGCAGAAACAACAATTTTGATAAAAACCCTTGTTTCTCGATTAAATGTTTTTGTGCTGGTAATAGGTGGTTATATATATGTATGTATGTATGTATATATATATATATATATATATATATATATATATATATATATATATATATATATATATATATATATATATATATAGTAATCGGAGCACTAGGGGCAGTGACCCCCAAGCTGGGAGAATGGCTCCAGCAGATACCAGGAACAACATCAGAGATCTCTGTACAAAAGAGCGCATTGCTAGGAACAGCTAAGATCCTGCGCAGAACCCTCAGGCTCCCAGGCCTCTGGTAGAGGACCCGAGTCTGAAGGAGACACCGCCCAGGTGGGGCAAGAGGAAAAAATTTTTTTTTATATATGTATATATACAGTGAAGAAAATAAGTATTTGAACACCCTGCTATTTTGCTATTTCTCCCACTTAGAAATCATGGAGGGGTCTGAAATTTTCATCGTAGGTGCATGTCCACTGTGAGAGAGATAAACTAAAAAGAAAAATCCAGAAATCACAATGCATGATTTTTTAATGATTTATTTGTGTGATACAGCTGCAAATAAGTATTTGAACACCTGTGTATCATCTAGAATTCTGACCCTGAAAGACCTTTTAGTCCGCCTGCACTTCATGTATCACCCTGAAACAGATGCACCTGTTTGAGGTCGTTAGCTGCATAAAGACACCTGTCCACCCCATACAATCAGTAAGACTTTAACTTGTAACATGGCGAAGACCAAAGAGCTGTCCAAAGACACCAGAGACAAAATTGTACACCTCCACAAGGCTCGAAAGGGCTATGGAGCAATTGCCAAGCAGCTTAGTGAAAAAAGGTCCACTGTTGGAGCAAACATTAGAAAATGGAAGAAGTTAAACATGACGGTCAATCTCAATCGGAGTGGAGCCCCATGCAAGATATCACCTCGTGGGGTCTCAATGATTCTAAGAAAGTGAGGAATCAGCCCGGAACTACACGACAGGAGTTGGTCAATGACCTGAAAAGAGCTGAAAAGAACCATTTCCAAGGTTACTGTAGGTAATACACTAAGACGTCATGATTTGAAATCATGCATGGCACGAAAGGTTCCCCTGCTTAAACCAGCACATGTCAAGGCCCGTCTTAAGTTTGCATATGACCATTTGGATGATACAGAGGAATCATGGGAGAAAGTTTTGTGGTCAGATGAGACCAAAATAGAACTTTTTGGTCATAATTCCACGAAGCGTGTTTGGAGGAAGAAGAATGAAGAGTACAATCTGAAGAACACCATCACTACTGTGAAGCATGGGGGTGGTAGCATCATGCTTTGGGGTGTTTTTCTGCACATGGGACAGGACGAGTGTACAGCATTAAAGAGAGGATGACTGGGGCCGTGTATTGTGAGATTTTGAGGAACAACCTCCTTCCCTCAGTCAGAGCATTGAAGATGGGTCGTGGCTGGGTCTTCCAACACGACAGCGACCCGAAGCACACAGCCAGGAAAACCAAGGAGTGGCTCCCTAAGAAGCATATCAAGGTTCTAGCATGGCCCAGCCAGTCTCCAGACCTGAACCCAATCGAAAATCTTGGGAGGAAGCTCAAACTCCTTGTTTCTCAGTGACAGCCCAGAAACCTGACTGATCTAGAGAAGATCTGTGTGGGGGACTGGGCCAAGATCCCTCCTGCAGTGTGTGCAAACCTGGTGAAAAACTACAGGAAATATTTGACATCTGTAATAGCAAACAAAGGCTACTGTACCAAAGATTAACATTCATTTTCTCAGGTGTTCAAATACTTATTTGCAGCTATATCACACAAATAAATTGTTAAAAAATCATGTATTGTGATTTCTGGATTTTCCTGACGAAAATTCCAGACTCCTCCATGACTTCCAAGTGGGAGATCTTGCAAAATAGCAGGGTGTTCAAATACTTATTTTCTTCACTGTATATATATATATATATATATATATATATATATATATATATATATATATGGGGTTGGGAATCTCAGTTGTAAGGTTGATAAGATACAAATCTTCATACAGCATCTACAATCCGGTGTATTAATGCGGGTGGCACCTTGCAATGCGATACAATTCACACTCAAATCACGATACAGAATGACTACATCCATTCTGATTTTACATAAACACATTCATTCTATTAAAAATATGCAGTGCAATTCAATGAGCTGGCTTATTTATCTATCAAATAAGACTATGACAGTGTCTTTAGTTCAGTTTCAGAACATGTCTCACATACAGTCAGTGAAAAAGTTAGAACTTTGTTTCCAACGTAATTTCTCTACATGTTTCTAACAATCAGCATCTGCTGAGAATCAACGTATACAGATAATATAATTTATTTGTAATGTAGGTAAAACATAAAGAGATTCTGTCACTTTAACAGACACCTGTGCAAGGTATTCTGGAATGTGCTGTTGGATGTCACTAAGAAAGTATCACCAGTATGTACAAGAGGTTTCAGTCCTCTGGTTAAAAGTACAGGCTTATAAACCACGTTTTTACTCCTTCTGTGTCAGATTCACATACAGACTTTACAGTTTTCATCCATGGAGCTCATACTGTCCTGTACAGTGCACAGATCCGCTAATCCACTGTGCGCATTAACATGGATTTATAGAAGAGAAAAACTTTACTCAAAAAAAGAGAAACATGTTTGAATGCAACTAAAATGTATTCTACTGAATGGATCGAATTTTATCACTGCAAACATTTCGTAACTGATGCATCTCATTATCATTATGGGCTTTTCAATCACTTGCAACTTCTGTGTGTGTGTGTGTGTGTGTGTGTACTCAAATACAATTGGCTATAATTTAGAATTATACAAAAATTTTTATAATTTATACTGATTATCTCAGTTAATTTTATATATTGTTATTTTTCATGTATTTTCCTATATATGGGTCAGGTACATATTCATTATAAAAGTACATTTAAAGATTAATATATAAGAACAGAATTTTTTTGCGAAATATATCATTAAATGAACCTGAAACCAATGTCTCCAGCCACTGTCATGTATCAAACTACAGTTGTTTTTTTCATTTACACTCAAATTGCACAAATATAACTTACACAATAAAATATACATTCAAGTGTTTCTTTTCTAACAGGGTCTGAGATACAAAACAATGACTAATTTTATAATTAGCTTAATATTGTGTGGGGGGGGGCTTAATTTGATTTAAATTGTTATCTTTGTTGCTTCAGAGATGGTGTTTACTTAATTTCTCTCAACATTGATAGTTGTGGTAGAAAGTTATTTACAGTCAGAGCATGAAAAATATTTTAGAACTTTTAAAATCATAGTCATGGATTTAGAAAAATAAAGTACATATTATTTATAGAGTACTTTTAACAGTCACAAAGTACTTTACAGTGCAAAACAATAATAATATGATAATAATGACTATTTCTATAGCACCTTTAAAAACTGGTTTACAAAGTGCTTTGACAAACTAAGCAGAGAGGCACAACAGCAGAATAAAAATACAGAAAATAACCTAGTAAAAGAGATAAGTACAGCAAACACAAACGCATGACTAAGTTTGAATGTATTGTGTTTGAGAGAGCAGAAATAACAGAACATGATGGTGTCAGATCCAAGCAAAAAAGGAGTAGAATAAAACGCCATGTATGTTGGGTTCTTTCGACCAAAACAGGGTCCAACTAAAATAGAAAAAATAAATCCTCTACTTTCTTCACATTTCAATGAAGAAAAAAAAGTCCCATTAAATTATATGAATATTGATGTTTATAAACTATATGGACATAAATATTGGGACACATCATGTCTACAGCTGTTCATGATGATCTGACATAAAACATCAATATTTTAATGGTACATTCATCATCCTCAGTGATGTGAAGAGAGTAGATGTTTCATTGCAGTAGAAAATTACTTGGTTAGAGCAGGAAAAATATTTTAGAAATAAATAAATCAATGTTGAAATTAAAGTAAAAATTGTCCCATTGTGTCTTATCATGGCGGCGTGTATGGATGCAGCAGCTTACGGCTCTCCTGTTTGTTACTCCTTTCTGTTGTTTTTATGCGTCTTTCTTGTTTGTCTGTCGATTATTGCTTCTGAGAACCACCTCTATACACGATTGGACCTCATAGACATAGGAAACCAACACCAGACATCTGTTGAGTGCTTTTCACTGCATGCATAACATCTCCAGCGACAGTGTTGGGAAAGTTCACCTTGATTAGGAACTAGTTCAAAGTTCAGTTCAAGTTACTCAATATGAATTAGTTCAGTTCATCGTTCATTCTTCCAAATTATGAACTAGAAGTTCATGGATCCCAAAATTTACTTTTTCGTTCTTTTTTCGTTCTTTTTTTTGTGTTATTATTGTAAACTTATTATTAACCGTTTCTGACGTTATCCTGTAGTCACAAAATCAGGGGAAAATGCCGCCTCTCCAGGGCGGAAGTAAGTACCTTACCCCGGGGTTAACTTCCCTCTGCAGGTTCTTAGAACACAAGGAGCGGTTTCAGTGAGCTTCATTTTCAATGTTTATTTCCAAGAACGGGACAACACCTGCTCCGGTCGCCGGTCTTTTTCTCCACTCCCAAAAACTCTCTGCACCCCTCTCTCTCTCTCTCTCTCTCTCTCTCTCTCTCTCTCTCTCTCTCTCTCACTCTCACTCTCACTCTCACTCTCACTCTCTCTCTCTCTCTGTGTCTCTCTCGCTCTCTCTCTCTCTGTGCTCCACCCAAAACGCTTTTCATTGCCTATTCCACAACCTTATGTTGCCAACATAAAGTTGAATAATACAAAAATGACATCTATGATAATGCTGTGTTTTGATCCCATTTTATACCTTATAGGACTCAATAATTACAACGTGATAAGAACGAAATGTGAACTACATAAGAGCGCAGAATAACCACGTTCACAACTTCCCATTCATTTGGCAAAACTGAACGGGTCGATCGTCAAAAATATGATATAGTTCGTGAACGATCGTTCAATGAACGCACGTTCAGGTACAACACTGCCCAGCAACATAGCGAGGCCAGCGGATTCTCCATGGTTTGTTGTCGAGACCGGGATGCAGCGCAGACAGAAGAAGGAGAGGAAGCAGAAGCGAGGCTGCAGGTCTGGTGTTATGTTAAGGCTGAAGAAAAAAACACACAAGCCACGTCTCCCGAGCCTGTATCTCGCCAACGCCAGAACCCCGGTACACAAAATGGACTACTTAAAACTGCAACTCCCTGGCAACCGCTATGTTCATGACTGCTGCATTATGAACATCACTACGCTCGCTACATCTAGGGATACCCGACGTTGGCATTAACCTAGCAGGTCGCATTCTTCCAAGCTGGGACAGAACACAGAACTCTGGTAAGAGCAGACAAGACTGTTTACATACATGAGAACTGGTGTAAGAACGGGAAAATTATAGACAATCACTGTTCCTCTGATCTAGAGTACATGTCCGTTAGATGCTGACCTTTTTTCTACCAAGAGAGCTACTTGTGATTGTTATGACGGTATATATATTCCACCCCATGCAAACACAGAAAAGGCACTCTCTCTCCTGCTGAACACCATAAATGAACAGCAATGGGCTCATCCTGACAGTGTTCACCTCATTGCAGGAGACTTTAACAAAGATAACTTGAAAACTGTACTCCTGAAATTTTACCAGCATGTTAAGTGTGCCACGAGGGGAGAAAACACTCTGGATCATGTTTATACCATCATCAAACATACCCCTACTCCACCTCGGACAGTCAGACCACCGTTCCCTCTTGTTACCCCCAGCCTACACCCCCCTCATACGCTGTGGCAGGCCATCATAAAGACTATAACGACCTCGCGTGATGCACTTAGCAGATTACAAGATTGTACATTTCAACACCAGGAACTGGAAACATACACAAGCACGGTGCTGGACTATATTAAGTTCAGCATTGGAAATGTGACTGTGGACAAAAACATCTAGGTCTTCCCCAACCCTCGATGACCACCCAGGTCCGCAGACTCCTTAAAGCCTGTGACACGGCCCTCAGGTCAGGCAACAGTGCTCTGTACAGAGCCACCCAAGCCGACCTGAGGAAGAGGATTAACAAAGGCAAAATGGACCACAGGGGGAGCATAGAGTCTATCCAGCCATAACACACGGGAGGTGTGGAAGGGCATACATGACATCATTAACCACAAGGGCTGTCATTCTACAATAGACTACCAGAGCGCAGTGCTAGCGGAGGAGCTAAATAACTTCTTTGCTCGCTGTGAAGTTCCAAAACAACATCACACAGCTGCTCCAGGCCCAGCCCTATTCCCACTCATATCCTCAACCCTATCCAGCTCCACTACTCTACTCACTCCACTCACTGTGACGGAGGATGGCATCAGGCAAACTTTCCTAGCAGTGAACCCCAGAAAGGCAGTTGATAAGGTGCTTAGGCCATGCACCCCTCAGCTCGCCTCCATCTTCAAAGAGATCTTCAACCTCTCTCTGACCCAGGCAGTTATACCATCCTGTCTGAAATCTGCTATAACTATACCAGTACCAAAGAAATCTCCCACCTCCAGCCTCAATGTTTATTACACTCACTCAGTAATAATGAAGTGCTTTGAGAGGCTACTCCTCCAGCACATCAGCGAACACCTCCCCCCAGATTTCGACCCCCTTCAGTTTGCATACTGCACAAACTGGTCTACAGAGGACGCCATAGCTATGGCTCTGCATGTTGTGCTGAGCCACCTGGAGCAGCAGCAGAGCTATGTCCAGATGTTTTTGGACTATAGCTTCACTTTTAACACAATCATCCAAGACATACTGATTAGAAAACTGGACACTTTAAGCCTGCTCCCCACATATGTGCCTGGATAAAGGACTTCCTCACTGACCGGCCCCAGACTGTGAGACTTGGGGCCCCCCATCTCTCCTCCACACGCACTCTGAGCACTGGCTCCCCACAGGGCTGTGTGCTGATTCCACTCCTGTACTGCCTCTACACTCACGACAGTCTGCAGCATGACAGCAATCTCATCGTGAAGTTCACCAATGACACCACATCGGTTGGACTCACCTCTAACGGAGATGAGGCATCTTACAGACAGGAGGTCCTGAAGTTAGCAGCTTGGTGTTAGGACAAGAATTTAGCTCTGAACACCAGGAAAGTTGTGGAATTCAGGAGGAACAGCACTGACCTAGCTCCTCTCTACATCAATGGACAGCATGTGTAGAGGGTCCACACCTTCCGGTTCCTTGGCGTTATAATTTCCGACAACATCTGAACTCACACATTTGTTGATGCCACACACCCAAGTCTTGCCAAATGCACTGCACAATACAATACACACTGGGGTCAATCTATGTGCAATCATTTTCTTTTTCTAGTATATTATGTTTTTAAATCGGTACATATTTAATGATTGCATTGTAGTGAACAGTGAGGTGCTCTCTGATAATCAGAATCAATATATGTACATTAACAATAAAAATAATTTCAACGCATAACTATTTAAATGTCTTTAAACTCCTTAGAAATAAAGGAGTAAACAGAATAAATTACCCCATTTTAAAGAAAATTCAATAAACTCCTTTAAACTATTAACTGTTAGATAAGTTACATTTGCCAATAGAAAATACAAAAAGATAGTGCCAATGGTCCTGTGCTTATCCGGACCTCACAACTGTGATGTTTTGTTATCAACAA
>CM035797.1:11203683-11401183 GCA_020466265.1 Siphamia tubifer | reverse complement strand
ACATCGACAAAATGCTGTAAACACAAGAAAGATGCACAAACGCATAAAACAAATTCAACAGAAGTGCGTCGCAAGAGAAAAATGCTGCAACAACAAATGAAGCAGAACGTGTACCTCTCTGTGACCGCAACGTCTGTGTTCTCAGCAGCCGGAATAATTGTGAATAGGCTGCCCTAGCATGTGTACATGTTAATTTTGAATAAAAACCTGGCATAGATTCATATAACTATTGTTAAATCCGTTCGACATTGTAGCTGAAATCAGCTGTTTTACCCGGTTCCGGCCTAGACAATTAAATAAATTATAGCATTGGCTGTGGTTATTGCGATTTCAAAATTAAAGGCCTTACTTGTTTCATGCAGAAGATGACATTAATTGCTCAGAGAAGATCAACATTTTGTTGTTGTGTGATTTGCAATATTCTTGTTTATTCAGTAAACATTTGGTTACCTCTTTTACCCTTTCTGTCATTGCAAGTGTGTTTGGGGGTGGTGGCGGCACACATCAGCGGGGGGGTTATAGAAACGCGTTAGATTTTTTAATAATATTCAAATAGTTTCTGACAAATTTCAAATAGTGTTTTGGACAAAAAGTCACATCCCTAATTAATGCCTCTGTGTTTGTCCTGGCAGTTGGACTGTCAGATCCGCCTCCAGTCTCAGGTTGACCACGCCCACATGGACGAGTATCTGAGCGCTGTCCACATGCACCCGCAGGTCTCCTCACAGCTCAACAAGTTCCGGATGTACCTGAGCATGGCTCGGCAACTTGACTACAGCATCTCTGACGAGGTGACGAAGGTGAGACATGACAAGACGAGGACAGACCAGAAGCCGGTCTGTCCTCGCTGGCTAAAACATTAGTCATCAGTGTTTGTAAAAATCTGTATTAAACTCTTGAAACTGGATTTTCCATCTTAATACGAGGACCTTGGAATTAACTGTAATATTTTATTATGTGCATCTTTATCCTTCAATTCCACTCATTAAAGCTGTACAATATATTATTTGAGCATTGTCATTGCAATGTACATGTGCACAATAGTCATGCAAAAATTTTTATTGTATTTGTCTTTTACTTTATTTATTTATTTATTTTTGTCTTTTTATTTATTCATATTTATTTTAAATATTAATGATTTATTTTTAACCATTTATTTATTTCGGCTACAAGAAGTGTGTCACCCACTAATGTGTTTGACCGTTTGTGTCAGCACCATGCAGGGCTTATTTACTCCTGAGAATTTTTTCACATATTGTAATATAGATCGCACGGTTAAAAAAAATCACAATATCAGTTTTTATTGTTGGCTCATCCGGGCAAAGCCTGCGATGAGCACTTTGTCCATTCGGCGTCTGCCGTTGTTGTCCACAATTCACTAAAATCGCTTCTCCTCCCTTAATTCTCAACAGATTTCAATTCTGATTGTTTCATTATATAGATCTAAGCATTAGGCACAAAACTTAGCACTTGTCTTGTCGAAATGTACCTTTGTAAACAATTTGTTTTTGCATTTCCAATTGATTCACTGAGTTGAGTTTCAACCCAGATCAAAGAAAATAATTGGCCCAATATTAGTTTTAACCAACAACCTACTGCATAGCATTTAACAGCTTTAACCACAGTAATATGTCATTACCCAGTTACCTACGTTTGTTCAGTCAGATGCAACCCCAGAAGAGCTTTGAGGGCTTCGTATACCATTCACACTGTTTTTGGCATTTTTTGATTAAAAACAGACAGCCACACAGTGGTATTTATCTATTGAATGTCTTCATTTTGTTGATAGTAAGGCAGCTGTGAGGCCCAGATGAGCACAGGGCTATTGGCCCTATTTTTTCTAATATCGTACAGCCCTACACTACATTTCAAATGCATATTTCAGAGTGAGCTTGCAGTAATAGCCAGCAGTAATTGAATAATTGTAATAAACAGATCTGATGCGTTTACATGAACTTCAGAAATGCAACAAAAACCCAGTTTAATGTTTCTCCATTAGAATCCACCAGAAACTTGCATAAGTCACTTTTCTATTGGATATATGTGCTAAACTTCACTGATATTTACTGAATGTGGAAAAATAATGTCAGTTTTTCCACTAAATCACAAATACAATAATTTGTTTATCATAAAATGACAGGAAAATTAATTCCATAAATATGGTAACGAACATAAATGAGTATTACCCCTCTCTCGTACTAAATTAAAAATGATCTTTCCCTTCCTTTTAAAACTTGTTGTAATGTCTGTCAACATCCATTTTTTTTTTTATTCACCTGACTGTAGTTGTGAAAAAGGTCTTTCCATTGCAGTTTTGCATAATAAACAATTTGTGAAGACCACCTCTTTGTCAGCGAAAAAATTTGGGTTTTGTCAAAGTTATCATTTTTCCATTAGGTACATTTTTATGCACAATTTTAGAGTTAATGGAAAAGCAACAATAGTTTGATACATGACAATGGCTGGAGACACTTGTTTTATGTTCATTTAATTATACATTTTTGCTGAAAAAGAATTGTTTTGATATAATAACCATTAAATGTACTTTATAAATGACCATTGACCTGATCAGTGAATTAAATACAGGAAAATATGTGACAAATGCTAAGGATAATAAAGATAATTGAGATCATCTTATACAGTAGTAGGGCTGATAGTGAAAAAAAATCCTGAGCCTGAACTTTTTTTTCTCCTCTCTCAGGAGGTAAGCGACATACTGTTTTAACACATTATTAAAACAATTAACAGCCGGTGTATCATCACTATTGTGAAGTCACTATTTTTGATAATAGTTTGCTTTTTTCCAGTACTTTCATTACACTCAGGAAAACACTGCCTATGTCCTTCCCAATGTATTCAAAACTTAGTTTGGCAATATTAGCCCAATTTTGCACAATCACTGGAAGTAAATGTCCTCATTCGATTCAATTTGGGGTGATGCCATGGCAATTCACACGATTCCGTAGAAACTCCCCAGGTGACCCTCTTCAATTTGCCTGATATTTGGCACACGGGTCCCTTATGATGCCACGAGAAAGAATCCCAAGTTTTAGCATCTTATATCTAATGGTTTTGGAGATGAAGCCCTCCAAAGTTTGGGTGCCATGCCCACTTTTCAAGCTTGTGAATTGCATACAAAATTTACAAGCAGATTTGGACACCTCTAGTTTTAGATTGAAGGAAGATACAGGCCTAAAATACAACATGCCCCCTCAGTATGACCCTGTCGATCTGATGGTGCACTTACAAATAGTATAGCTTTATTATTTCTGTATATATTAAGCCTTGAAATCTATAAGTGTGAAAAGTGTGATGAAGAGTCTTGAGATTTTGGGGATCCAGATCTTGGAAACTGTGTATGCTATGGGAGTTATTCATTTTCTATCATATTTGGGAACTGTACTGTGTATTCAAATTAACAACAGCCTAAATTATGAAAACAGTGGAGGAAGTCAAAAGAAAACATATATATGGGTGAAAAAATACTATTTTTTACTTCAATTCAATTAAATTTTATTTATAAAGCCCTAAATCAAAGTCGTCTAACAGGGCTTTACAAAAACACAATCAACCCCAGTGGGAAAAAGAAGAAATCTTGAGGAGAACCACATTGAAGGAGAGATCCACTCCCATGGACGGACAGGCTATAGATGAACGTCCATTTATAAATGGGGGGGGGGGGGCTGGTTCAGACAATCAGACAGGCAAGGACGGGGGTCCAGGGTCACAGGTCGGCACAGGCGAGACACTGCAGATCCTGTCGTCCATGGCTGCCACGCAGACACTGTCAGGAGAGCCACCACTCCCCCCAGGGGGGAGGGGGGAAAGGGGACACCAGGTGATAGCCATGAACACACTTGGTATGAAAGATAGGTTATAAAAATGACAAAAACAGGTGTGAGAGGGAGAGAAAGAGAAAGAAAGAGAAGAAAGAACTCAGTGTCTGTAGTTCCCCCAGCATTCTAGCTCCTAGGGCAGCCTAAACTGAACTGTGACTCATGCATCATGTATACATGATATATGAGTCACATAATTTTTAACTAGCCTGACCATAGGCTTTCTCATACAGGAATGTTTTCAACCTAATTTTAAATGTAGAGACTGTGTCGGCGTCTTTAATATTAAAGGGAAGCTGATTCCATAAGACAGGAGCCTGATAACTAAAGGCTCTAGCTCCTACTGTACTTTTAGAAACCCTAGGAACTTTCAATAAACCTGCATTCTAAGAACGAAGGGTTCTATTGGGCTGGTACGGAACCAGATCATCTTTAAGATAAGAGGGGCCCATACCATTAATGGTCTTATATGTAAGGAGGAGGATTTTAAATGTAATTCTAAACTCAACTGGTAGCCACTGAAGGGTTTGGAGCACAGGGGTGATGTGTTCTGTTTGATCCTGTTAATAATCTTGCTGCTACATTTTGAACCAGTTGAAAGCTTTTTAAGGAATATTTAGGACACGCTACAAGTAAGGAGTTACAATAATCTAATCGTGATGTAATAAATGCATGAATTAATTTTTCTGCAGTAGTTTTAGACAGAATATTGCTAATTTTGGCTATGTTGCAATTGTGAAAAAAGGCTGTTCTGCATGTTTGGTGAATGTGTGCTTTGAATGAAAGATCTGGATCAAATAAAACTCCAAAATGTTTAACTGTGGCACTGGGTGTTATACTTAAGTTGTCTAAAGTAACTATCTGGTCAGTTAGGGAGTCTCTCGCATTTTTAGGACCAATTATAACGACTTCAGTATTTTCAGGGTTCAATAAAAGATAATTGGCACTCATCCAAGTCTTTATGTCTTGGACACAAGTACTTAGTTTATCTATTTGCCTGGTCTGATCAGGTTTAATCGATAAATATAGCTGTGTGTCATCTGCATAACAATGAAAATTAATGCCATGATTTCTAATGATGTTATCTAAAGGGAGCATATATAATGTAAACAAAAGAGGCCCAAGGACTGACCCTTGGGGCACTCCATAATTAACTCTGGAGGACTACGATGATTGTTGATTAACATTAACAAATTGGTAGCGATTAGATAAATATGATTTAAACCAGCAGAGGGCTGCTCCTCTAATACCTATATCACATTCTAATCTGTGCACTAAGATACTGTGGTGTCAAAGGCTGCACTAAGGTCTAATAACACAAGGACCGATATTAATCCGACGTCAGCG
Source organism: Siphamia tubifer (assembly GCA_020466265.1). Lineage (NCBI taxonomy): Eukaryota > Metazoa > Chordata > Actinopteri > Kurtiformes > Apogonidae > Siphamia > Siphamia tubifer. The sequence goes on along the minus strand of CM035797.1, from coordinate 11,396,000 downwards.
GCTAATAATAAGTCATTAGTAACTTTAACTAACGCTGTTTCAATGCTATGATGGGCACGAAAGCCAGACTGAAACTGTTCAAATAAACTATTATCCTGCAGGTATTGGCACAGCTGTTTAACTATTACTCGTTCTATAACCTTTGACAGGAAGGGCACATTGGATATAGGCCTATAATTGGCTAGAATGTCAGGATCTAGGGTAGGCTTTTTCAGAATTGGTTTAATAACAGCATATTTAAATGACTGCGGCACATATCCAGTAGTTAATGAAGTGTTAATTATATTTAGGACAGTGCTAATAATTAGGGGCAGAAGCTATTTAAAGAGTTTTGTTGGGATTGGATCTAAGAGGCAGGTGGCTGATTTGGAGAACATGATAATAGATATGACATCAGTTTGGTCTACAGTGGTGAAATTATTTAGTGTTACAGAGGGATTTATAAAAGGGCCTAGGTTTGAAACCGCTGCTTTTTCTGATCTAATGTTTGGGAGAAATGCATCTATTTTGTCTCTAATAGTTGATATTTTATTGTTAAAGAACTGAAGGAAATCATCAGAATGGAGCGTGGATGGAAAATCCAGGAACTTTTTTAGATGGTTTAGTTTGTCAGTCTGGCTCCAGTACTGAACAGGAATCTAGGGTTATTCTTGTTTTCTTCTATTATGGATGAGTAATATCTAATTTTGGCTGTACGCAAAGCTTGCTTATACTTTATTAAGCTATTTCTCCAGGCATTGAGAGAATCTTCTGAATTGGATCGCCGCCATTGCTTTTCTAATTTACGTGTTGCTTGTTTAATGGAGCGAGTGTCAGCGTTGTACCATGGGGAGGTTAATCTAATCTTAGTAGTTTTAACTTAAGGGGGGAAACTACACTCAACAAAACTATAAACGCAACACTTTTGTTTTTGCTCCCATTTTTCATGAGATGGACTCAAAGATCTAAAATTCATTCCAGATACACAATATTACCATTTCTCTCAAACATTGTTCACAAATCTGTCTAAATGTGTGATAGTGAGCACTTGTGCTTTGCTGAGATAATCCATCCCACCTCACAGGTGTGCCACATCAAGATGCTGATCTGACATCATGATTAGTGCACAGGTGTACCTTAGACTGTCCACAATAAAAGGCCACCCTGAAATGTGCATTTTTTTTTTGCTTTATTGGGGGTCTGAGGACTCAGAACCAGTCAGTATCTGGTGTGATACTGAAGAAGATGCAACACATCTTCTTCGCATAGAGTTTATCAAATTGTCACTTGTGTCCTGTGGAATGTTGGTCCACTCCTCTTCAATGGCTGTGCCAAGTTGCTGGATATTAGTGGGAACTGGTACACGCTGTCGAATACGCCAGTCAAGCACATCCCAAACATGCTCAATGGGTGACATGTCCGGTGAGTATGCTGGCCATGCAAGAACTGGGACATTTTCAGCTTCCAAGAATGGTGTACAGATCCTTGCAAAATGGGGCTGTGCGTTATCTTGCTGAAACATGAGGTGATGTTCATGGATGTATGGCACAACAATCTCTGTGCATTCAAAATGCCATCGATAAAATGCACCTGTGTTCTTCGTCCATAACAGATGCCTGCCCATACCATAACCCCACCACCACCATGGGCCACTCGATCCACAACATTGACATCAGCAAAGCGCTCACCCACACGACGCCACACACGCCGTCTGCCATCTGCCCTGAACAATGTAAAGCGAGATTCATCCGTGAAGAGAACACCTCTCCAACGTGCCAGACGCCATCGAATGTGAGCATTTGCCCACTCAAGTCTGTTACGGCGACGATCTGGAGTCAAGTTAAGACCCCGATGAGGACGACGAGCATGCAGTTGAGCTTCCCTGAGACGGTTTCTGACAGTTTGTGCAGAAATTGTTTGGTTATGAAAACCAATAGTTTCAGCAGCTGTCTGAGTGGCTGGTCTCAGACGATCTTGGAGGTGAACCTGCTGGATGTGGAGGTCCTGGGCTGGTGTGGTCACACGTGGTCTGCGGTTGTGAGGCCGGTTGGATGTACTGCCATATTCCCTGAAACGCCTTTGGAGACCGCTTATGGTGGAGAAATGAACATTCAATGCACGAGCAACAGATCTGGTTGGCATTCCTGCTGTCAGCATGCCAATTGCATGCTCGCTCCCTCAATGCTTGTGACATCTGTGGCATTTTGCAGTGAGACAAAACTGCACATTTCAGAGTGGCCTTTTATTGTGGGCAGTATAAGGTACACCTGTGCACTAATCATGATGTCAGATCAGCATCTTGATGTGGCAAACCTGTGAGGTGGGATGGATTATCTCAGCAAAGCACAAGTGCTCACGATCACACATTTAGACAGATTTGTGAACAATGTTTGAGAGAAATGGTAATATTGTGTATCTGGAATGAATTTTAGATCTTTAAGTCCATCTCGTGAAAAATGGGAGCAAAAACAAAAGTGTTGCGTTTATATTTTTGTTGAGTGTATATCTAAAGTAGTTTGTAGTGTGAGCATGGTACTATCGACTAACTCATCACTTATACTGGGACTAAATGTGTCCTTTACATAACCACAAAACATGACTCAATTAACTCTTTGTACTTTGAGACAGCATGGTCACATAGTATCCTTTTCATTTGCATTTTAATCACTGAGCTGGAAATATCCTCGAACAAAACCTGAAAGGTCATTAAAAAGTGATCTGAGAGTATGGGATTAGGGCGAAAAACGACGAGGTCATTAATTTCAACAAGATCAGATCGAGAGTGTGTCTGTGAATGTGAGTTGGTTTATTAACATTTTGGATAAAGCCTAATCCGTCTAGTAGGTCACTAAATACATTACTAAGAGAGTCAGTGTTGTTGTCGACATGTATGTTAAAATCACCAACTATTATAATCCTATCGAGTTCAACATTTCACTGGATAAAAAGTCAGAGACTTCTAATAAAAACTGTGAATAAGGGCCAGGAGGGCGGTAGACTATGACAAAAAGGACTGATTTTTGGTTTCTGCAGTTGGGGAAAGTAATGGATAAAACTAGACTTTCAAAGGAGTGGTAAGTGTGATTAATTTTCTGATTAATTTTAGGGCTAAGACCTAAACTGGAGTGGAATATTACTGCCACTCCTCCACCACGGCCACTGGTTCTGGCTGTGTGATAGTTCACATGAGTTGGTGTCGTGGATTCATTTAATGTGACATATTCATCCTGCTGAAGCCAGGTTTCAGTCAGAGCTAAAATATCAATTTTATGATCACTAATTTAATTAATTTAATAATCATTTATTAATAAAGATTTGGAAGAAGTGGACCTAATATTGAGCAGTCCACATTGGATAAAATTGTTAGGTGTTCTTTTAATCTGATTATTACTTAAAACTATTTTTATTAAATTATTTGATCTCACTCCTAAAGGTTTTTTTAATATTAGGTTTATTATTAACTACACAGGGGATAGACACAGTCTTTCTATTATTTGCTACATGGTGGGTTTGTGACAGTTGACAGTTGATGCACAGAGAAGTGTTTTACACTAAGACTCTACGACTTCCTTCACTGTGTTTTCATAATTTATGCTGCTGTTACTTTTTTGACCAACAGATGGCAGCAGGAACCTGTGGCCTCATCAATATGCAAGGGATAATGTATTGCCAGGGGCAGTGGGCGTTAACAGCGCAGTGGGCAATTATCCAAAAAAAATCTGCCCGCTGAAGGCTGGGAACGTCAATTCAAAGTGAATGGGAGCTGTCGCAACGTTCTAGAGGGCCGTAGAATAATGAGGGAAAACATAGAACTCCAAAGTTTCTCAGACAGATGTTTTTGAAATTCTGGTGACATGCCATGAGTGAGCAAATAGCTCGCATGCGGTCTTAACATGGAGAGCTGTGCAAGTGCAGTTCCATCTTCGGCGACTTTCTTCTACAGGGCTACAAGTGGTTAAGCTAACACAAATGACAAATCATGTTCCGCAATGAAGGCATACAGTCAGATTTTTAAATCAGTCACTCTGTAATCGAGGGTGGAATGTCCGCTGTGGCACTTGTTCCTGGCAAACATGATGTATATTGCACTGACCTGGCTGCTTGTGCGGGGTAGCGTTTTGTTTTGTTTTTTTCATTTGTTCCATTGACACCAGCTCGAAAAGGGTTTACCGTCAACACCCAAATCCTCCAGCCAAGCCCATCGCCATTTATTTTTTTAAACCTTTATGGATGTGTTTTACATCCTCTCCTGGCTTCATAAACATAGCCAAGTTGAGAGGCACATGATGGAATTCGAGTCGGCACAAAGATGCTCATGTGAGAGCAGCATCAATCTAGCCTACTGTTATTGGCTGAGACAAAGGCCCACTATTGGCTTGTCGTCTTGTACATAGACATGTAGTTGACAGTTAAAATTGGTCTGTGAATCCAGAAAATAATGACACAAAGGACAATTTAAAAAAATCAGCCAGAAATGCGGCAATAGCCGGAGTGCTATAAGCCCTGCAATAGAAATTATTAGAAAAATTGGATCATTATACATTATAAGGAATATTATATTTGAGTAATATTTAGTGCATATGAAGTGGACTATGATGTATAGTTATGTTTGAAAACGAATATATTGGGCATTAACTAAAATGTCAACGTCGACTTCCGTAGCACAACTCTACTTAAATTCTTTCTCTCCCTGCGTCCCCCCCTCTCCCTCCCTCCTTCTCTCTCGGCGCATAAACACAGACCAGATGTAAACAAGACACCTGCAGGTAACACAGTTGTGGTGAGCTAGCAAAACAAGAGTGACAGACACACATTGCATGTGTGGAAATACTTCACTTTAGATCAGGGGTCTGCAACCCTGGTCCTAGAGAGCCGCTATCCTACATGTTTTAGATGTTTCCCTCTTCCAACACACCTGATTCAGATGATCAGCCTATCATCAAGCTGTGTGGAAGACTGATAATGTCTGTCAGGTGTGCTGGAAGAGGGAAACATCTAAAACATGCAGGATAGCGGCTCTCTAGGACCAGGGTTGCAGACCCCTGCTTTAGATGAAAAAAAAACAGCACGGCATCTGAAGAGGTATTGGCTAATGTGAACGAGCAGCATCCGCTATATAACCTGTGACAACCTGTATTAAGACAGCAACCCCCTCCCAACACATGTTATGGACAGTGTTGTGTTCATCTTGTTGGCCTAAAACTTTTTACACGTAATATAAAAAGTGAGGACGTGTGGACAGTCCAGTTTTAGAGCCGTGGGTACAGACCAAATGCAGACATATGTTCACCTACTGATGTTGTTCAGTTAAATTTCACAGAAAACCCTTTGTTAATGTTGGCCTTTGTTTTGTTGGGGTTAAAATGCTGTTTGTGTCTTGTCAGTGGGCATTGATACGATGCAGTGAACTTTAATACAAGTTGCTCATTACTGGACAGATATGTCCATGTCTTTTTTTTTTCTTTTGTTTTTTTAGCCGTGTGTCTGTGTTGTTTGTCCGTTGACAATGTGATGCAGTCATCACGACCCGTCAACGCGACTCCAACTTTAATGACAGATTAGTCAACTTGGAAAAAACTTAAGTCAGTAATGCCCTTATTGGCATACAGTATAGACATGTTGTATTAATTATAATAAATCATAATTTATGCATTTTGTAATAAAGGGGAGGGATTGTTTCCATTCTTTTTCAGATAAATATAAGACTAAAATTGTAGTTCAGTCATTAGCCTCAAGTGTTTTTTCCCCCCATGTCATAACTAATGTTGAAAAGTGAATATCCAGTGTTAAAGTAAAAAGATACAAATATCAGACCAAATATGAAATGTCTTTTTGGGTTGTCTGAGGTGAATTTGCTTTGGGCATTTACTTCTGTTGTGGGGTTTTTTCTGTGGAAAATAAACCATTCATTTATTCAGTCAGTACAAATACTGAGGAAACCTGAGAAAGGTTCTGATGCTGAAACATAGACACGTGTTTTCAGTCTTTCCTCCACTCACTAAACTGACCTGTGCTTCTCCCTCCAGTTGGTCGAGGATGACTTCGTGGACATGAGGAAGGACAACCCTCAGAACGTCACGGCTGAAGACTTCCACAGGCTGCTGGTGGTGGCCAGGTGAGCACTGACTGTTAACTTTAACCCATTGATGCATAAATTATGAAAACCTTAATCAACATTTTTTTCCTAAGTGTTTTTATTCCTCTTTAGGCTGAAAAATATCAATGTGACTGAAATATTTTAATGACCCTATTTTTATGGAGTTTCAAAAATGTCCACTCAGCTGGAAAATGTGTTTAAGCTTTGAACCAAAGAAACATGTATAGAAAACGCAGTATCAGAACACTATGAAATCTAACTTTTTTAATGCAGTGTTTGTTTAAGAAGACTGTTAACAGTCTTCTTCAGTTAACAAACAATTGATTCACAGGTAAAGATGTTGGTATAGATCAGGTATTAAGAACAGACCAGTTACAATAATGATATGAACTGACTGATATGGAACTAAAACAACAAAACCTATGAATACACAAGAGAACAACTGTAATATAACTGTCCACTGTAGTGACCACTATGTATCAAAGGGTTATCTCACCCACTGAGAGAACATGAGACACTGGCTACGTTTTCATAGTTTTTAATTCAAAATGACTAATTCTGAATTGTTATTCTATTTATTCAGAATAAAAAACTATTTCCTTGGTATTTTCATGGAAAGATTTATGCTGGATAAAAGTTTCAATGGGAAACAGGCTTATTCTGCTTTAGTTATTTGGAGCTGGAGGTAGAGGGTTCTGATTGGACAGAATACTGATGTGACACCTGGATGTTTACTGGAAGAAAACAATTGCTTTCAGTTCCTGTTTCTTTTTGTTTCAACTAGCAACATGGAAGAGTTAGATTGTACTTTTGATTTTTCTCTTTTATTTTTGTAATAATTGTGAAGCAGCAGCTCACCCCAGTCACCATAATTGATTTAGATCATCTGAAGAAGAGAAGGATTTTCGAGAACCCAAGATGGAAGCAAAAGAGCTCAGGCCAGTGCTGAATCACGGCAACAGGACAAGGAGCATGTGCAAAATGACATGAATTAACATTAAACATTATGTACAAGGAATTATTTAATTCAGAATGAAAAGTGGAATATTCACAAACAATGAAATATCAGATTTTATGCCATCGGTGGAGTGTCTGTGCAGCTGAAAGGTTGATTGAATCTGAACCTCAGCTTATCTGTCCATCTGTCCTCAGGCTGTTGTCTCTGAGCCTCGGACAGATGTCTCTGTCCGCAGACACCTGGAGCAGAGCCAAACACCTGGACACGCTGAGGACCAATCGTATGGAGCAGCACAAGTGCGTAAATGGAAACGAGCAGTAGCCAGAATTTTTTTTTTTTTTTTTTTTTGATACAGAAATAATTTGTAATAAATCTTTTTCTCTTGCCAAATACTTGATGTGGTGTTGAAGTTTATTCTGGTGCAAGTTAAGTTTAGATACATTGTATTTACACAGAACTGAAAGAAAACCTTAAAACTAGCCTTACATTACCACAGTTTTCTTGGTCGGATGTTTACACTCAAATGGACAGTGAAGAGGGAAAGTAGGCATCTTTACTGAAACTATGTAGACAACGTTTAACAACAAAAAACAGCACTTTAGGGGATGTTAATGTGCACAATTTGTTTAAATAAATTGCCAAAATATAATAAAATAAAGCATGTGCTGGTTGCTAGTGCTGGTGTAACCATAGTGGTCATATTTGGAATTTTTGATGAATAGGAAAGTTTTCAAAAATAAAGAACTCCGGTGTCCAGGTGTGCATCTTACACACACTTTGCATTTCACGTTAAAAACCTTGATAGTATTTTTCTGAATTTAAATAGTCAGAAATCAAAAGTTGCTCATTTTTGCATGATCTTTAAAATTCTGGTTACCAGTTAAAATGTATACATTGTAAACAAAAGAAAATTACCAGACGAGCATCTGTCTATATGCCAAAAACGCACCATTACTTCCATATAACCACTGTATGTGATCAACAAGACATTAAGGCAGAAATTATGCTAAGAAACTTTTTTTTTTCATCAAAAAAATATATATCATGATCAATAAAGATTATTTTAAAGGGTTAAAAAAGATACATTGATTTGACATAAGCTGAATTTACAAAAATAAAATCTAATAAAAAAAAATAATTTAGAAAAATAAAATATATAATTAATAGTTTTATAGGTGTGCATTTTACACACACTTGGGGACAGATGCTAGTATTTATGAACATTTCAATTTAGTTCCAAAACTATGTCTGAATCACTGACATCTGAAAGGCTGCAAAAATATAATATGTGATTACATTTTTATGTAGTATTGGGGAAAAATCATTTTCCTATGTATTTTGCATTTCAGAAAATGTTTATTTACATTACAAACACTATTTAAAAATGTAGGTTTTTTTTACAGCTCATTGATTAGCTGAAAAAAAAGCAAGAGGTAAAAACAAACTAATCTTTTTTACATTATTCCACATGTGTGCTTGTGTACAAGTATGGATTTTCTGTTGAGAGCGTTCATCTCTACTAGAGATTATCTTTGTTCAAATCCAGCTGCTTTGTGAACATTTAAACTAGAAAAAGATGATTAATCAGCCAACATTTTATGAATAATTTGAAGCAGATAGTAATGATGAGCAATGGTTAGTGGCTTCAAAAGCGATGGAGGAAAAAAATTAGTAGAAAATGACTCCCACTTACACTTTTTTTTGTCTGTTAGACAGTTTATCAGCTACATACTGTAGATCCTGAGAAAGTTGGTAATAGATCAAAAGTAAGTCATTTCATACACGTTTTGTGTGAAGATTCATAGGCAGACTAATTTACAGTTAGCTTTGTTTATATCAGCTTTATCTCCAAGGACAGGTGAACATATGATTTGAATGGGCTTAATCATATTTTTAGATGTTTTGGGGGCATTTTCTCCTTTTATGAAAGATTGAAATTCATCATGTTGGAATAAAAACAAATATAAATAAAACCAGATGCACTGAATGTTGGAAAAGGGTAAATGAGCAAAATTACATTTCTTAAGTGTAATGTTAACCATATTCTGTCTGTTTATCATTTACGCATGCAGATTTACAATGTACCGATTATAGTGGATCAACAAATACACAAAATATTTAATAATGGAGAGAATATAGGTAAACTTACTCTTAAGACACTTAAAAATGTTCACTTTAGTGAGAATACAGTAAAATGACAAGGAAATCTTTATTTACAATGAAAAAATCTGAGTTGACTATTTCTAGGTGATTCTGGTAGTATTTCACTTATCTGACTCTCTGCAGATTAAACTGGTCTGTATGTGAAACTGGAACAAAAATTATTAATAATATCTTCAGTGTAATTTTTGCATTTCATAAATTCATCCTAGGACTTTGACTGGACCCTTTTTATCAGAGGGGGGTGGGGCAGATTTGGCCCTGGGCCACGTTTGACACCTGTGGTTTAATGGTTTTATACTTTAACCATCTCAATGTCTGTAAATACGCCTTAATCCACACCAACTGTTTCTGTGACTCTTATTTTACAGTTTATGTACAGTGTTTTTACTCAAATATGTAAATGACAAAAGTAAGGGACCTAAGATTATTCCCTGTAGTGTTTTTCCTTCCATTTGAGTCATTGTTTTCTATATTTGGCCAATTAATCCGCCATGAAAAAAAAAAAAAAACAGAAATAAACTCAGTGGTGTTTTTTCCTTTGTAAGCTATTTGACAATAAACCTCATGCAACACTTGTTCTTTTTATATAGTTTTTATTCAAATGGAATATCTTCCTAGACAAAAAGTGTACAGTGCACTTTGTTATCAAGTAACACACCCAAAAAGGATAAGAATAAATAGGATACTTTAATATACAATACAATCTCAATACAACGTGGAAAAAAGATGAAAACAGTCACTTAGTAAAGAAGAGAATCCATGACCGAAATGTGCTTGAACAGTGCAAATAAAATGCTTTAAGACCCTGAAATAACAAGATATTTGGGTCTGAATGGGAGGATGACTACGATGAAGTGGATGCATAAGCACTTTGTGTAAAAACGAAAAAAAAGGAGGAAACGTCTCACTCAGCGGATACAGGATCAAATAGAACAGCGTTTTTCATATTGCATATAAAATAAAACCAGACACTGGACAAATGACTTTGTATCAGGAATGTTGAGGGTTTCTATTTGTTTTTACGCAGCCATTTCAGGACAGATTTTCTGCTCTACGTGTTCTACTGGGAAAATTAGAATACCTTGAAAAATTGCCATATTTATATAACTCAAAGGTAGAAAAAAATTTACTGGAATTAGGCAAAAACTAATGAATTAAGCAAAAACATCTTGAATTAGGCAAAAAAAATCTTAAATACGGCAAAAAATATCTTTGATTGAACTAAAATAAATGAATAAATGAGCAACATGAAGCATCATGAATTCAGGAAAAAAAAAAAACTTGAATTAAGCAAAAAAATATCTTGAATTAAGAAAAATAAAGTGAAAAGCATCATGAAATTGAGCAAAAAAAACAAACAAAACAAAACTGGAATTAGGCAAAAACTAATCAATTAAGCAGGAAACAAATCTTGAATTAAGCAAAAAATAAAATAAAAGGTCTTCCAGTGGAGGGGGGTATGGTGATCTTGTTCAGATGTTTTGGATCATATTTGTCTGTGGATTGGTTCTTCTGTCTGACTGAAAAGTTCCTCTATAGGTGATCGTGTCTGATCTTAACTATGATCAGATGCTTGGCCTAAAAATGAGACTAATTTTTACAGAGTGAAAAAATAGCATCATATATACATATAGTATGTATATACTTGTAAGCACAGGTGAGTACACCTGCTAGGCATTGCTGTCTGGCGCACCTCCGACGGTGCCATCGGAGTGAAAAAATAGCATCATATATACATATAGTATGTATATATATTTATATATACATACTATATGAATATTGATTCATATAGTATGTGAATCAATATATTTCAAGCTGTTATTTGTTTGGATTTTTCTGATTAGGACTTTTACAGGTTCAGAAAACTCACTTTCAAGCAATATTCCAATTTTCTGAGTTTTTGGATTTAAGATTTTAATAAACAGTAAATCATAATTGGCAATGCTGTATATACACACACACACACACACACACACACACACTCATATGAGTCTATAAAATATATTAGTTCCACCTTTTATATTGAATTACCTGAATAAAACAACTTTTTCACAATATTCAAATTTTCCCAGTAGTACCTGCATGTGTGAGAAGTGCTTCAGTGTTTTATCCAGGAAATAAAAAAAAAAACTAAACACACATTTTACCCTCAACAATAAAACATACAGATCACCTTAAAGCTTTGGCAGCATCACACACACACACACTATCAGCAGGTTCAACAACAGAAAAAAATACAGCAGCCGAGGCTACGGTCAATTTAATAACAGTTAGTCTCATAAAATCTACGAGAATCCCACATCTTTATCTGCTGGTGAGCAAACAGGTGAAAAATAAAACACCACCAAATATGTGACACTTTATCATGGGATATTTCAGCTCCAGACAGAACAGATAATCATTATTCAACTGCACAGGCCTCTTATCGCAACGTAACAGACGTCAGAGCAATGCAGCAGGGGATCGTAGGAGAAAAATCATGAGGATAATCACCTTTAAACATCGGTTTAAAGGTGATTAAAGGAGGATAAGGAGTGTAAGAAACACAACCAGGGTTCAAGAAAAACATCTGATATTAAAAGAACAATGTCAGTATTTAAAAAAAAAAAAAAAAAAAAGTTTTTGTTTCTTTTTTTAGGTTTTAAAAGTTTTACTTCCTGCCGCTTGTTTTTCAATATGCAAATTAAGTCAGATTTTGTTTTCATGTATCTTTTTGTTTCTTGTAAGGACTAAGTAGTATGATTGTGTTTTGATGCATATTCAAAATAAACTCAACTAAATGAAAAATTTAATTAAAGTTTTACATATTTAAAAAAATAATAATAAAAATTATACAGAATATAAATAAAATCAAAACATTTCATAAAATCTAAAGTGAAATGGTCAAACATCCCAAGAAAACATCCCAGTTGTCAAAAAACCCAGCTGACCAAAACACAGAAAATAACTCGGAATATTTTAAGACTAAAGTTGCAATATACATTGGGAGTACTTTTTATAAAAAATTTTCATAAATGTCAGTGTAAAAAGTCATAAAATTAAGACAAAAAGCATTATTTTTTCCAGCAAGGAAAATGTTCACTTTCTCTAGTTTTCAAAGTTTCAAAGCCCGAGAGAAAATATAGCATAATATTTAAGACATTGGTTGCAATATTTGTAGAATAATTGCATAATATTTAAGGGCAAATTTAAAAATATAAATGAAGTAGTAATTGTGAAAAGTTATAATTCAGACAAAAAAATATATTTTTTAGGAAAAGGTTTAGCATCATTAGTTTTCAATCATAGCATGGCAAGAAAAAAAATAAAACTAAAGCTCAATGAGAATATAACAAAAAAAGACATAAAATTAAGGAGATTTTTTTTTCACAAGGAAAAAGATTGAATACTATGGCAGTTGTACAAATTCCAAACTGAACCCAATGCAGCAGATGAAGAAGACAAAAAAGAAAGGGGTGGGGGTGAACAATAATCTGAAAAATATGAGAATAAAGTGTATATATAATAATGCTTCCATAAAACAAGAAAATACAAGACTAAATCTACAGTACTAAAATACAACTAGGTTGTATTTATTTAATTTTTCTTACTCCCATCTAAAAAAAAAAGTCAGAATATTACAAGAATGGAAAAATAGTCATGATGTAAGAATAATAAAAGGCTGCATTTTGAATTAGGAAAAAGTCTAAATATTGCAATAAATATTGCAAGTTATCAAAACACAAATGCAGCAGTTCTAAGAAAAAAATCATAATAGTAAGAAAAAAGTTGTAATATTAAAAGAAAAACTGTCAGAAAATTTGAAGATATATCATATTTTGAGAGAAAAAGTTATAAAACAAGAGGCATTTTTAAGGAAAATTTACAAGGGTTTCAGGGTGAAAATAAATTTCAGACAAAAGTTATAATTGTAATTGAGAAAAGAAAATGAACGTGGAGCAAGTTGTCAAAATTCCCTGTTGAACCCGAACATTTTTTCCCAAATAAAACTACTTTTACTAATTACATACATCTTTAGACTCTTTAACCAACAAAACATATGGTTCCCTTATGTGTCAATGTTTCTATCAATAAATCTCAAACATAAGAAACTATTTTATTTTAATATTGTGACTTTCTCTCACAATGTCCAACTTTTTTCCTCAAAAACTCTTCTCAGACCTCTAAATATACTTTACTGTTTTTAAAATATATTATCTGTTGAAATGGAATTGAAACTTTATTCTTGTAATATCAAATGTTTACCTTCAGACGATAAAAACCAGTAGCAAACTTCAGTAACACATTCACAGCCATGGCCGGGTCTAAAACCTGCCCACGCCTTTCACCTTTCCGCCTCTGATGGTAAATGGTCTGCACTTATAGAGCGCTTTTCCACCTTCATGGTGCTCAAAGCACTTCATATTCACCCATTCACATACACCAGTAGGTTTCTAAGGTTCTGTCAGTACTACTGGGAGCCTAAGTCAGGTTTCAGTGTCTTGCCCAAGGACACTTTGACATGTGAACAGCCAGAGCCGGGATGCGAACCGGATACCTTTCAGTAATTGGGTGACCTACTGTACCAACTGAGCCACAGCCGCCCTAATGGAGTGAAATATCCCAGAACGAAGTTGATGACACAGTAAAACCCTGAACGACATCTTTTACACAGTACAGCCAAGAATGTAACATGTATGAATGGACTCAAAAAGGTAGATTTTGCCATAAATACCTGATATACATATTACCACATCATTCCCTGTTTAAGGCAAATATGCTTAGAGTTTGGGGAGTGCATAAAGCATCAGTGTTTCCAATCGTCGAATGGGTGCCATTGCATATATATCTGCTATATGCTATGTTCGACACCTTGAAACATGCAACGTCCATGGTCAAACACTGGCAGAAAATAAACTCTTATGATTAAAAGAACCCTAACAACCATTAGTGGAGGAGTTAAAAAACTAAATCTGACCAAGTGTATTTGTCTCACTTCTAGTCCAAATATCTGATCACACTTAAAATAAGACAGCTAACACCTAAAAAGGAACTTTTCAGTCAGATAGAAGAACTTATTTACAGACAATTGATCTGATTATCTGATTTCAAAAAACGGTGGTGCAGTGGTTAGCACTCGTGCCTCATCCCAAGAAGGACCCTGGTTCGAATCCCACACCAGACTTTTCTGTGTGGAGTTTGCATGTTCTCCCCGTATCTGCGTGGGATTTCTCTGGGCACTCCGGTTTCCTCCCACCATCCAAAAACACACACTGATAGGTTAAGTGGCTAGTCTAAATTGCCCATAGGTGTGAATGTGTGAGTGGTTGTCTATGTTCAGCCCTGCGATTAACTGGCGACTCATACAGGGTGTACCCCACCATCAACCATTGTAGCTGGATTAGGCCCTCACAGACCCCCACGACCCTAGTTAGGATAAAGCAGGTTCAGATGACGAGAGACGAAAAACCTTTCCAAGATAATTTTTACTTCTTCTATTGCCAGACATTTACCCTGCTCTCAAAAGGGGAGGGCTTAGGGCATTTTTTTTTTGTCAAAAACTACTGGACCAATCTCCATGAAATTTTCAGGAAAGGTATGAGGTGGTCCAGAATAGACCACACATAATTTTGGTGAATGTAGGTCACCACAATTTATTTTTCACAATGATCAGATAGGGCACACCAGGAATTTCCTTTCATTCCTGTTTACTCAGTTTAGCATATAGCTTCTTTTTGCTCTCACTGTTAATGTGTATTGACCTCACAGCCTTGAAGGACAAATTTGAAGACTCTAGGTCAAAGGTCAAAGGTCAAGTTCACAATAAGGGTTTAAATATAATTTTGAAAATAACTTTTGAACTATTAATCTTATAGACTTCCTATGAGCACCCAATGCTGTTCTTTCATTTCTGCATCTTGTGTGTATAGATTTTGACCTATTGGTGACCCAAGAGGGCAGGGGTCACTGAGTCAATAACTAAAAAAGTAAAACGGACTATATCATAAAAACAAGTTGAAATAGTATTGCTTCTACCCACTTCTACTTGCTTCGGGGTGCTTCCACTATGAAAAAGGACCTGGTCCCATGGTACCCAGTCCTAGATTTTTGGTATCCACTCCACTGAGGTTCCAAGTGACACTATAAAGTGACATGTCCTCAGCTTAAACACTGATTGATAGGGGTCAGAGAAAAAAATCGATTCACATATGTATCGGGATTTTTGTTTTACAATTTTTAAATTGATTTTTTGGTTCAAAAATCAATTTTTTCCCATATTTAAATTATTCATTTTAAACCAGATGAAAAAAAAATACCGCTTGTAAAGACCGTAGACGACTGTATGAATCACTCGGATGTATAATATGCATCATGGAATACACGTGCGACCTGCCATTAAAAAAAAGATTTGGAGTTACAGTAAACAGAGTAGTCAGTTAAATTCAGGCTGCAACGTAATGATAGCATTCTGCAAAACTACACTGTGGTCAGTCATGGAGGTTAAGACATTTCTGTCTTTGGTGTCTGATGAGGTAAATCTGTGCGAACTTCCAGGTACGATAGTATCTGTTTGGAACCGCAATCAAGTTTTAGTTACTATTAATGTATTCACAGATAGGAAACCTGGCATGGGCTTCAAAGTGATGTCATGACCTTTAATTTTTTTTTACCTTGTAAGGTAAAAATCAAGATCACATGATTTTAAATGGTCATAACTCCACAAAGAGTGGTGATAAGTACTCAGTTACTATTATTGACACTACATGTAACCTTTGACCTTAAAAGCTCAAGCCCATAGTCTCACATTTTCAGAGGGATGTCTGTTAAGGGCTAAAACGTCTACAAGGGATGTGATTTGTTGTGCCTGGAAAACAAAAAACAAAAAACAAAAAATCTGCCGTGGAACAAGTACAAATGATCTGGGTCAAATTTGTTGAAATCAGATTTTCCACATCTATAGTCTAAAAATAATATATAATGTATCTCACTGAAAAGTTCCTCTTCAGGCAACTATGTTTTATTTTAAGTGTGATAACATATTTAGACTAGAAATTAGAAAATTACAGGAGGAGTTTTACAGTGATTCTTAACATATTAATCTATTAAAACCAAGCAGTCATCTCCCGGTTTCTAATGACAGCGCTTTTGGAATATAATGCCACCCTACCACCAACACAAAAGCTGAAGGGAAGGCTCTACTTAGGGGACAGATAATGAACATACAATACTCACTGTACATATCGGCAACCAGAATACTTTTACTAAGCTCTTGTGTAGGAATAACTTCTAAACTGTTATATCTTCTATGTTACACTTGACAACATTGATATTACATAGAATACCTACGTACAGTACGTCACTTTAGCTATACAAAGGGTAATATTCAACACAAAGTATATTTTTCCCTCTGTATTGGGCGTTATAGAGGAGATTTGGTTGGATCCTACTACACCTGGTTTATTATCACAAACGCCAATAACTGACCTGCACATATGGAATGATGACACGGTAGATGTTGGTTGGTCGCTCACATGCAGCTGATGTTCATTGACCAGCCTTTGTCAGAGTCAACCATTACTGTCATCGGCCTCACATGTGAGCACAGCGGGTATTTGAAAATAACAGCGACCTGTTTACATGCACAAAAATATATTGAAAACCCACTGTGGAAAAAAAGGACAGTTAGTTTCATTGTAAGAAACTGTCGCTGTAGAAATCTGGACTATAAACTACAAGTTTTCATCAACGCACAGATTAGAAATATTCTCTATTTTTTCTTTTTAAATACAGTATGTAATAATGATAGACCAAGATAGACATTTTTTTTCATATCACAGTACATATATCAGAGTATTTACAAAATTGCAATGTCAGTTTTTTTCCAGTAGCCCAGCAGCCTTTTTTTTTTTTTTTTTTTTTTTTTTTTTTTTTAACATATTCACGTTTCCTAAAATAGTTCTGATCGGTTAAATCAGCCTGTACAGAAACCAGATTTATTGTAAGCCTGTAAAAATACTACTTCCTGTCAACAGTATTTAGAAACAAAATGTGTCAAAATTAATGATAGACTGATATATTGGGCCGATATTTAAGTTTTTCCTTGTATCAGTATTAGAGATGTCCCAATCCAGGTTTTTGCACTTCTGATCCGCTACTTTTTTTTCCCACTTCCGATCATATACCGGCCTATCCGAGCATGTATTAAACTTTAAAGTTACCTTACCTAGTTGTCAGACTCATGTTGAAAAGTGTTTTAATTCAATTCAATTTATAAAGTCTCAAATCACAACAAAGTAATCTCCAGGGCTTTAATGAAACACAATCAACTACAGAAATAGATAAAAAGTCCCAAGCATCCCCTGTCCTTAGACCCTCCTCTGCCAGAAAAAACTTCAAAACCTAGAGAGAGAGAGAGAGAGACAGACAGACAGAGACAGACAGACAGACAGACAGACAGAGACAGAGAGAGAGAGAGAGAGAGAGAGAGAGAGAGAGAGAGAGAGAGAGAGAGAGAGAGAGAGAAGAATATTTCTAATTTTGGGTATGTTGCACATGTGAAAATAGGCTGTTCTGCATGTTTGGTTAATGTGCACTTTGAATGAAAGGTCTGGATCATTTCATACTCCTTAATTTTTAACTGTAGCACTGGATGTTACACTTAAGTTGTCTAAAGTAACTATCTGGTCAGTTAGGGAGTCTCTCGCATTTTCAGGGCTTATTATAATGACTTCAGTTTTTTCAGGGTTCAATAGGAGATAATTGGCACTCATCCAAGTCTTTATGTCTTGGACATGTGTACTTAGTTTATCTATTTGCCTGGTCTGATCAGGTTTAATCAATAAATACAAGTGTACATCATCCGTGTAACAATGAAAGTTAATGCCATGATCTCTAATAACGTTACCTAAGGGGAGCATATACAATGTAAACAAAATAGGCCCAAGGAGTGACCATTGAGGTACGCCATAACTAACTCTGGAGAACGCCGATGATTGTTGATTAACGCTAACAAATTGGTAATGATTAGATGAATATGATTTCAACCAGCAGAAGGCTGCTCCTCTATTACCTGTATCACATTCTAATCTCTGCACTAAGATACTGTGGTCAATTGTGTCAAAAGCTGCACTAAGATCTAATAACACTTGGATCGATACTAATCCGTTATCAGCAGCTAATAAGTCATTAGTGACTTTGACTAATGACTGGAACTGCTCAAATAAACTATTATCCTGCAGGTGCTGACACAGCTGTTTAACTATTACTCGTGCTCGAACTTTTGAGAGGAAGGGCAAATTGGATATAGATCTATAATTGGCTAGAATGTCAGGATCTAGGGTACCTTTTTTCAAAATTGGTTTAATAACAGCATATTTAAATGACTGCGACATGTATCCAGTAATTAATGAAGTGTTAATAATAATTAAGTGCAGAATCACTTTAAAAAGTTTTGTTGGAATTGGATCTAAGAGGCAGGTGGCTGATGTGGAAGACATAGGCAGGTGGCTGATGTGGAAGACATGATAATAGATATTACATCAGTTTGGTCTACAGTGGCGAAATTACAGATGGGTTTATAAAAAGGCCTAGGTTTGAGACCACTGCTTTTTCTGATCTAATATTTGAGAGTAATTTATCTATTTTATCTCTAATAGTTTAGATTTTATTGTTAAATAACTGCAGGAAATCATCAGAATGGAGCGTGGATGGAATAATATCAGCTAGCCAGCTGAATTAGGTGAGTTTGAATAATACACAATGGTTGATAACAAGAAACTAAAGGAACAAACACAAAATAAACAGATCAGGCATTGATGGTCAGCAAAAAGTGCAAATAAGATTGTAAACTGTATTAAAAAAAGCAAAGCACGCAAACAACCTTCGTGGAAAATAGTGTATTAACTCAGCATCTTGAACAAGTGTAAACCAAGGCTTTTAAAATCAGTGCAAATAATATTGTGAACTATTTAAAGACAAAAATGATTTTATATTGTACTGTTATTTTTTATTGTTTCAGCCAGTCTCCACATATTACTGTTCAATGATCAACAAATGATCAACAGTGACCTTAATTTCCTGGCCCATCAGATAACCGAATGATGATAATAATAATAATAATAATAATAATAATAATAATAATAATAATAATAATAATAATAATAATAATAATAATAATAATTAAAGATGCAAGCAGCATTGGATCTGGACCTCGCCTTTACACGTGGATTTCGTCCCATGCTACCACATGTTACCCTTCCTATTTGTAAAAATAAGCAAATTATACTCATAATATGCCATTTTCATCAAAGTTTCAGTCAAAGCAGCTCCTCTGCTGCAGCCAGACACAGCAGTTGTGCCATATATGGAGGGGAAGGGGCGAGGCCGGCGCACTGCATGTATGTGTACAGGAGTGGGAGCCATTTTGCCAATCAGTTGTCAGTATTGGAGGGTGTGGCTGTATCTGGGCAGAAAGACAGAGAGGGAAAAGGGAGCAAAGTATATGTCGCATACACTGTGTATGTAAAATATACCTATACACTGTGTATATGCCGTTGGCTCCGGTTTGTGTGTGTAGGTTATGCCATATGTTATTATTATTATTATTATTATTATTATTAATTGTCCTGGTCATACTTCAAGGTAAAATGATCCCACACAGCCCGGCCTTTTTAACCATTAAACTTTAAATTAACACGGCTGTTATAATGTAGAAGATACCATTGGGGTAAATTGTGAGACGCTAATAATGGTGGTGCTGAAAGTGTGTTGGGAAATTGCGGACTTTCGCTAAACCACAGCAACAAACTGGAAAGGATTTGATAACCCGGACTGGACTTTTTTTTTTTTTTTTTTTTTAATGGATCGGGAGTCTGGATCAGATTTTTTCTGTGCCTGTCAATCTGATGCCGATACCCATTTTTTGCTAATATCAGCAGCCAATCCGATCCTAATATTGGATCGGGACATCTCTAATCAGTATGGGCCTGTTATGTTGTTTCCTGATTCCATTATTCACCGACAAGTAAATAATTGTCGTTTAATTGTCACAATTTGTATTTTCAAACTATAACTATATAACTATATTGTTATTTCTATAACCTATCTTACATATCAAGTCTGTTCATTGCTAGTTACCTGGTGTCCCCTTTCCCCACTCCATCCCTCTGGGGGGAGGGGCAGCTCTCTCAGCAGTATCTGCTTGGGGAGCCATGGATGACAGGATCTGCGGTGACTCGGGTGTGCTCTGTGCTGACCTGTGACCCCGGACCTCCTCCATCAGTTATCTAGTGGAAGAATCTGAATCTGAACCCCCCCCCCCTCCTTCATCTACAAATGGATGTTCATCTATAGCCTGTCCATCCATGGAAGTGAATCACTCCTTCAGTGTGGTTCTCCTCAAGATTTCTTCTTTTTCCCACTGGGTTTTGGAGTTTTTTCTTGCCAAGAAGGAGGGTCTAAGGACAGGGGATGCTTGGGACTTTATATCTGTTTCTGTAGTTGATTGTGTTTTCTGTAAAACCCTGTTAGACGACTTTGTTGTGATTTGAGGCTTTATAAATAAAATTGAATTGAATGCATCGGTCATTGGCTAAGGCTAATGTAAAAGCAAAAAAAAAAATATCGATCGCTAGTATGTAACATGTTATTGCCTCTAAGCTTTTCCACCAGTGTTTAACCTTAAATCCCTTCAATTTGCAGCATACGAAAGGAGGCAGTAAAATGATAATTGGAATTTATCCAGATGACCAGTAGCACAATTCTTCCCTTTATCTGTGTTTTAATGTGTATTATCTTGTAGCCACAACCTGACAACAAGAATGAAAGAAAACTCACATCTAGTTACATATAGTTTCCTTTTTCAGTGATTTTGTCATTTTAGTTTCATTTTAGCTTCTCTCCTGACCTTACAGAATATTTGATGTTTCCTTCTCCACAACACCTTGTACAAGTCTGATTTGTTTAAAGAACTAGAAAAACAATCCAGAGAAAAAAATAAATACATCTAAATCTTACCAAGTGTATTTTTCTCATTTCTAGTCCAAATGTCTGATCACACTTAAAATCAGACAGAATCACCTAAAGAGGAACTTTTCAATGAGTTAGAAGAACTGATTTTTAGACAATAGATCTGGAAAATATTATATCAAGAAATCTTACTAAGATCATTTTTACTTGTTCCATTGGCAGATTTTTTTGTGGTTAATTCAAGCAAAAAAATTATATACGTACATATATATATATATATATATATATATATATATATATATATATATATATATATATATATATATATATATATATATATATATATATATATATATATATATACATACATACATACATATATATATATACATATATATATATATATATATATATATATATATACATACATATATATATATACATACATACATATATATATATATATATATATATACATACATATACATATATATATATATATATATATATATATATATACATACATATATATATATATATATATATATATATATATATATATATATATATATATATATATATTTATATATATATATATTTATATATATATATATATATATATATATATTTATATATATATATATATATATATATATATATATATATATACATAGACAGCATTTGTGATCTTTGACAAGGTCACAAATGCCTTGTGTTAGTTTACCAATATCCACTGGGTATATATACAAATATATCCATTGGTATATACACTGCGTTCCAAGTTATTATGGAAATTGTATTTAAGTGTCATAAAGATTAAATCCTGTGTTTTTCAGTTAAATTCATGGATGGTATTGTGTCTCAGGGCGCTGTGGATCACTGAAATCAATCACATACACCTTTGATAATTAGTTGGCCAGGTGAGCCCAAGTAAAGGAAAAACTACTTAAGAAGAATGTTCCACATTATCAAGCAGACCACCATTTTCAAGCAATATGGGAAACAAAAAGGATCTCTCTGCTGCTGAAAAGCGTGAAATAGTTGAATGCCTTGGACAAGGTATGAAAACCTTAGATATTTCACAAAAACGTAATCGTGATCATCGTACCATTAAGAGATTTGTGGCTGATTCAGAGCACACATGGGTTCGTGCAGTTAAAGGCAAAATAAGGAAGGTTTCTGCTAGACAAACATGCCGGATTAAGAGAGCAGCTGCTAAAATGCCATTACAAAGCAGAAAACAGGTATTTGAAGCTGCTGGTGTCCCTGGACTCCCACGAACATCAAGGTGTAGGATCCTCCAGAGGGTTGCAGTTATGCATAAACCTTCTATTCGACCACTCCTAAACAATGCTCACAAGCAGAAACGGCTGCAGTGGGCCCAGAGATACATGAAGACCAATTTTCAAACAGTCTTGTTCACTGATGAGTGCCATGCAACCCTGGATGGTCCAGATGGACCATCCAGGGTTGCACAGATGGTCCATCCATCCGTGCAACCATAGCCATAGTTGGTGGCTATGGTGCATGGCCACCATAGTTGGTGGCCATGCACCATAGTTGTGCAGTGGACTGGAATCCTAGGGAAAGATCTGGTCGGCCCCTTTAGGGTCCCTGAAGGTGTGAAAATGACTTCTGCAAAGTATGTTGAGTTTCTGGCTGACCACTTTCTTCCATGGTACAGAAGGAAAAACCGTGCTTTCCGAAACAAAATCATCTTCATGCACGACAATGCACCATCTCATGCTGCAAGGAATACCTCTGCTTCATTGGCTGCTATGGGCATAAAAGGGGAGAACCTCATGGTGTGGCCCCCATCCTCCCCCCTGACCTCAATCTTATTGAGAATCTCTGGAGCATCCTCAAGCAAAAGTTCGATGAGGGTGGGGTTACATCCAAACAGCAACTCTGGGAGGCTGTTCTGACATCCTGCAAAGACATTCAAGCAGAAACTGTCCATAAACTCACAAGTTCTATGGATGCAAGAACTGTGAAGCTGCTATCAAACAAGGGGTCCTATGTTAACATGTAACTTGACCTGTTTAGATGTTTTGGATTGTAATAGCTTTTTGTTTTAGTAAACATGATCTTATATTGCTGTAAATTCAACAAATTACTATTTTCAGTTCTTTAAAAACAAGAAAATGTCTTTAAACTATGTTGTGCATAATAATTTGGAAAAGTGCATTTTAAGTTTGTTATTTATTTTTTAAATACTGTTTTCATTAGGAGTTTTGTTCAATAACATTTGAAATAAAATTCGACAGCTAATGACTTGAAAATTATGCTGATCATCATTTGCATCAAGTATTTTGGAAAATCAAACAAAAATATTGCATAATAATTTGGAACGCAGTGTATATATATATATATATATACCAATGGAACCAGTGAAAACAATTACTCAGATTTAGTCTATAAAGCAGTTCTTATATCTCATTGAAAAGTTTCTCTTCAGGTGATTCTGTCTAATTTGAAGTGTGATGAGATATTCAGACTAAAAATACACTTGGTCAAACTTACATGTTTGCAGTGCAGCTCTTGGGCAGAGCTAATTAAGTAACTCATACAATTGGGTAATGTTGGAAGTTAAAGCTAATCAGCCACATTTTAGGGTTTTGTTTTGATCAACAGTCAAAGAGCTGAGGCAGGAACATCCCTGTTTAGTTCCATCATCTTTGGTTAAATTCACGACTGGCAACAACTGAAGCAGGGGATGAAAACATGGGCCATAATTTGTGATCTGATTTTCCACAGAATCCCTCCTCTTCTTCATTTCCTACCCTGTACATCATCAGCTCCACTGACTTCAAGCAAAGAACACATACAAAGGTCCCATACTGCAGCTTTAACATTTATATACGCATTCTAAAGTTCTGTTTCATTTACATTAAAAACATAACATCACCATTATTGCATTCTCTACATTTCCACAGCTCTTAGGACAAAAAGGATGTGGGCTGAATGTCTGAAACGAACCAGAGCCTCAGACCTCCACATCCCTGTTGTCTGCTGTCATGTGCATGTAAACATGGTCACAGTCTCACCAGAATGGAATATTTGTAGACTCTACAGATCATTCACATGGGCAATTTCAACTAAAGGGTAAATTTAAGAGCGTGTTACTTGGCCGAGTAGTGACGCCATGAGCAAGCTTTTGCTACTGCAAACATACTGGAGGTTTCTACACGGTTTATGACTTACAAAATCCTGCTACAAGCAAAGCACTAGATCTGAATGATCCTGGTCTGGCACTGTGTAAACATTGCCTTCAGCTCGCTCTCCTGGGCCTCATTGACGGCGTCTGGTTCTGGGCTCTTCTGGACCTTCGCCACAGCAAAGTTAATGCCCTGGGTGAGTCCGGCCTGGGTGAGGCTGGCCACCTGGACCATGGAGCTCTTGATCTTGGCAAAGGGGGACACTACTCGGCTGCCGTTGCTGTCGGCGGGCGAGGGGCCCAGGCTGCCCTCCAGCTGCGAGGACAGGCTCCTCTGTGAGCCTCCGGACGCTGCGGAGCTGGGTTTCTGGACAGTGAGGAGGCTGGAATTGGAGGTAGTGGATAGGACGTCCAGCTGCGATGGCCTGGGGAGCTGCGGCAGATCCTCCTGCTGATGCTGAGGCTGGGAGCTGGAATGTTTGTCAGAGTCTTCCGGGATCTTATTCAGCACTGGTGCCACAGGGTTGGGTGGGAGTACAACTGCTGGTGGTTGCTCTCCAAACACCTCGACTGGGTGAGTTTGTGCATCCTGGACAAACTGGTGGCAGTAAGCATCAATGGGTGTACCAAAATCAATCAGAATGGCCTCTTCAGCCACCGAGGCGGCCCCGGGGGATTTGTCGTTGTTTACTTGGTCGCAGATCTCCTGCTTCCCATCGCAGCCTGTGACCCGGATGACAGACGGGATGTTTAGCTCCATGCTGCCAATGGACTGCGAGCGGCTTCCCAGTCGAGGGTTTGATGCTACAATCCCACAGCTGGGTAACACATAGTCGACATTATCCAAGGACCCGGAACAGGGGTGTTCAGGGTCTGAATTATACGAATCCGAGTCCGAGGACATTCCTGAGTGCTCGTCGCCCATGTCTTTGAGCCCTCCGGCACCAGGGTTTCCATCCGACGTCTCCAGGCTGCTGTCGGACTTCCACAGGTTAACATGCATAGTCGGTTTTAGAAAATTCACTTTCACATCAGGCTTGGAGAAGTTGCTGAGTTTCCCGAGCGGCTTAAAAGGCCCGATGTTGACGTTGGTCTTGGTCTGTTTCACCTTCTGATTGAGGGAGGAGAATTTGTTGAGAAGGAAGCTTTTACCTTGAGCCAGACCAGAACTACCATGGACCTGGTCTGCTGGTTTGTTCTGGATCCCCATAATATCCTCATGAGGTTTACTCTGCCGCCTGTAACACACACAAGAGGAAAAATGTAGACGCACAGATCTCCTATGGTGGAATTACAACAAAAGATACAAAACACGATGACAATTTTGCATTTCAGGTGTGTTGAGTAGGTGTAACTGAGTTTATCATCTGTGCTGGAAAATTAACTGGTTTATCAGGATCTGATGTGACCAGTTAATGATGTTCAAAAGTAATAGGAGTTTTGCCTGAAATGACTCGCAATTTTTATTGTCATTAGGATGAGTTAATAACTACTAAATTAAATTAAAAGTCTGATCACTCTGGTGTTGTTTGGGAACACTAAAAGGAACATTTGGTTTAATTTAGTTGCTTTTTATCTGTATGTGTCTGGGAAAAATAATAACTAGAACAGCAAGCAGTTATCCCGGGTGCCGAGCTCCCTCGCAGTCGGACCCCGGGTAGGCCAGGGTTTGTAACACCCCCTATTGACTGATTTGCAACAAATTTGATTTTGAGAACAAGTGCACATTTATCGCTTTTATTTCGAAAAAAAAAAAACTATTTGGAAAATGTCTGTCCTGGCTGGGATTCGAGCTGGTGTCTTCTGATTTCTAATCATTTACCCTACCCAGTGTACCACTGAAGTCACAGTAAACAAAGCCAAAACATCAGCTTTTCTCACAGTGACAGTTGTCTTAAGTACATTTCAGATTATTCCAGAGCTTTAGGTTTAATTAAAAAACAAACAAAGTATGAATTTAACTCACTCACTGCCATTGACGTATATATACGTCAATTGAAATACTTACGCTCACTGCCATCGAGCAGTGAGCCCTAGTAACTCCTAAAGAGCAAAATCCGTTTACGTGTGGCAAAGTGTGGACTTAGAAATATTTTTAAAGAGGCATGGTACTACAAAACCAGAATGGAAATTTTTCTAAGTCCACACTTTGCCACACGTAAACGGATTTTGCTCTTTAGTAGTTGCTAGGGCATCCCTATTCAAAGTCAACGGAGACACCTTCTGCATAGTGCATTTAGCACTTTTCTGGGAGGTATTTTTTCATGTACGTCCACGTTACAAGGAACGAGAGTTTTAACTGGTGGTGCTCCAGTGTAATAAGAGGCCAGCTTCGGAGGGTGCGTGCAAAGACAGAGGGACATTGGATCCCTTTATTGGATTTATGCCCTCCAAACCTCCAGATCGAAAGGCATTTATGAAGCCCCGCCTCTGAAGGGCCTATGCTCTCTGTTTGTCGGTTCAGCGGTAGGTTCCTTCAACATTGCGGGCTGGTACACGTTAGGTATTCGGGAGGGGAGGACAGGGTTCCGGCCTCCAGGAGAGGATGTGGGACAGAGATGCGCTGTCTCCCTCAGTGGCTCTCCAATGGGATCCGCGAGTGCCAGGCGGTGCCTGGGGTCCGTCTAACCCGGCGGCGGGTTGCGGTCCCGGTCACGGCGGCCAGAGCTGATGCGGGTCCGTTATAAATAACTATGTTTCTCCTACCCTGTTCACACACGGCAGTGGGCGCGGTTACAACTCCGGCGGCGGAGCGCTGGCCCCAGCGGCTGTGTATAACCTTGGGGTGCGCGCTGCTCGCGTGGTGCGCTCTGAGGGGGCGGTATGTTCCTTTTCCCTGGCCCCCGCCCAGGTCTGTCGCCCTAACCGAGGAGGCCCCTTTCCCGTCCTGCCCTACTAAAGGGCTCACAGGGGGGGTTGGGGATGCCCTCCTCGGGACCGGCGACTCTCCTGGGGGCCTTGGATCGCCTCCTCTGCCCCCCTCAGATCACCGCACTGCCGCGGGTGGGCTCCACCGTCGGGGCTATCCTAGTTGATCCTCCAGTATAGCAGCATATGCTTGTCCCACAGATTAAACCGCCGGAAGGTCGGTACAGTGAAACCACGAATGGCTCATTAAATCAGTTATGGTTCCTTTGTTCGGTGAGGTGAGTCCCGAGCAGGCGGGGCTCTCTCTTCATGCGTCCGGCTCTGCTGGTTCTGACCCCACATTGGCAGGTGGGGAGTTTGACTGGGGCGGTACAAAGGGAACGTGAGCTGGGGTCTCAGACCATCGTGAGAGGCTCAGGGAGAACAGACACTACCGTAGAGCAGAAGGGAACGTGAGCTGGGGTCTCAGACCATCGTGAGAGGCTCAGGGAGAACAGACACTCCCGTAGAGCAGAAGGGAACGTGAGCTGGGGTCTCAGACCATCGTGAGAGGCTCAGGGAGAACAGACACTCCCGTAGAGCAGAAGGGAACTTGAGCTGGGGTCTCAGACCATCGTGAGAGACTCAGGGAGAACAGACACTCACATAGAGCAAAAGGGAACGTGAGCTGAGTAAACGGCCTCCACCTTGGTTTTGTAGTACCAAGGGGGTTTTTTTTATTTTTTTGAATATTTCTAAGTCCACATTGGACTTAGAAAAATTCCAAAAAATAAAAAAAAACCTTGGTACTACAAATATAAAGATAGAACATTTTCTAAGTCCACATTGGACTTAGAAAAATTCAAAAAAATAAGAAAAACCCTTGGTACTACAAAGATAAAGATAGAAAATTCCACATGGGACTCTGAAAAAATTTCCTTGTGGAAATTTTTCAAAGTATTGTGTGGACTTTGTGTGGATATTTTTTCGTTTTGTAGTACCAAGGCTCTGGTTGACTTATGGCGCCGGTTTAAGGGGTTTAGCCCGAGGAGGGGGCTTAAGTTTGGGGTACCAGGGACCGACTGGGGCGGTCGGTCCCTGGAGGTCCTGTAGGGGCCGGGTGTGTCTAGATTGTGGCCGGGGATAGGGAGCCTTTTTTTGGGTATAGGTCCCAGTGTTAGACCCCTGGTTCTATGGGGCTCCAGGGGTCCACACGCCCGACTAGTGTGCCCCAGAATGGGGCCTTGAGGCTGGGTATAAAGCCTGGCCTCCTGAGCCCTGGTTCTATGGGGCTCCAGGGGTCCACGTGCCCGGCTAGTGTGCCCCAGAATGGGACCTTGAGGATGGGTATAAAGCCTGGCCTCCTGAGCCCTGGTTCTATGGGGCTCCAGGGGTCCACGTGCCCGGCTAGTGTGCCCCAGAATGGGACCTTGAGGATGGGTATAAAGCCTGGCCTCCTGAGCCCTGGTTCTATGGGGCCCCTGGGGTCCACGTGCCCGGCTAGTGTGCCCCAGAATGGGGCCTTGAGGCTGGGTATAAAGCCTGGCCTCCTGAGCCCTGGTTCTATGGGGCTCCAAGGGTCCACATGCCCGGCTAGTGTGCCCCAGAATGGGGCCTTGAGGCTGGGTATAAACCCTGGCCTCCTGAGCCCTGGTTCTATGGGGCTCCAGGGGTCCACGTGCCCGGCTAGTGTCCCCCAGAATGGGGCCTTGAGGCTGGGTATAAAGCCTGGCCTCCTGAGCCCTGGTTCTATGGGGCTCCAGGGGTCCACGTGCCCGGCTAGTGTGCCCCAGAATGGGGCCTTGAGGCTGGGTATAAAGCCTGGCCTCCTGAGCCCTGGATCTATGGGGCTCCAGGGGTCCACGTGCCCGGCTAGTGTGCCCCAGACTGGGGCCTTGAGGCTGGGTATAAAGTCTGGGCTCCAGGGGTCCACGTGCCCGGCTACTGTCCACCAGAATGGGGCCTTGAGGCTGGGTATAAAGCATGGCCTCCTGAGCCCTGGTTCTATGGGGCTCCAGGGGTCCACGCGCCCAGCTACTGTGCCCCAGAATGGGGCTTTAAGGCTGGGTCAAGGCCCGGCCTTTTTACCCCTGGTTCTATGGGGCTCCAGGTCCCCAGCAACTACCAAGAGGCAAAACTCGCTACGTGTGAAAGTGGGACTCTGTCATTTTTCTAAACTGGAGGCATGGTACTACCAGAGTGAACCCAAATTTTTTCTAAGTCCCACCAGAGGCATGGTACTACCGGGGTGAAGCAAGTCTCACTGGAGGTTTGCTGTTAACTTCCGGAGGTTGGCAGGGGAAAAAGCAACAAAAGAGAACAGATGTCCCTTCATTTTGGTCCGGGGAAGGTACCCTGCGAATCCTGCCTGCCTGCGCCTGGAGGAACACCACTTAAAATCGTGGTTTCCAAAATCGGGGAAGCACGTGAAAAAATACCTCCCAGAAAAGTCCTAAATGCACTATGCAGAAGGTGTCTCCATTGACGTTGAATGGGGAGGCAAAACTCGATCACGTGTGGCAAAATAGACACTTTGTCATTTTTCTGAAAATGGGTCCCCAGCAACTACCAAGAGGCAAAACTCGCTACGTCTGAAAGTTGGACTTTGTCATATTTCTAAAGTGGAGGCATGGAGGCATGGAAATTTTTCTAAGTCCCACCAGAGGCATGGTACTACCAGAGTGAAGCTTACATTTTTCTAAGTCCCACCAGAGGCATGGTACTACCAGGAGTGAAGCTTAAATTTTTCTAAGTCCCACCAGAGGCATGGTACTACCAGGAGTGAAGCCGAAATTTTTCTAAGTCCCACCAAAGGCATGGTACTACCAGAAGTGAAGCTGAAATTTTTCTAAGTCCCACCAGAGGCATGGTACTACCAGAGTGAAGCTTACATTTTTCTAAGTCCCACCAGAGGCATGGTACTACCAGAGTGAAGCTGAAATTTTGTTGGACTTTGTCATTTTTCACAGGGGTCCATGTGTTGCTCTACTCTGCCCCAGAAAAGAGCCTTATTGGTGGGTCTAACGCCCGGCCTTTTGACCCCTGGTTGTATGTGGTTCCAGGGGTCCAGATGCCCTGCCTTTTTACCCCCAGAACCGGGCCTTCTGGGCGGGTTACATCCTGGCCATTAGACCCCTGGTTCCTGGAGGTCCTGTCACCTGTCACTGAAAATGAGGCGTGTACTCATTGAATTTTGAATCCTGTAGGCGGGGACCATGGGAATCGGTTTATGGGTGGGGCACAACTGGTGTTGGCAGAGGAAGAAGGACGAGGTTGAGTGAAGATGGCGAAAAAGCGGAGATGTAGCGAACTGAGGCAGCTGGCGGTGGAAGAAAGCAGGTTTAGGAGTATTTCAGGAGATACTGCGGCAGGTGAGGGGGAAAGAGAAGGGAGAGTAGGTCGGAGATACCCAGCAAAGAAGAAGGGCAGAGTGAGCGGGTGTGGTGCGCACCATGTGCCTTCGAAGGACCGAGGGCACCAGCATGGCCCAGGTGAATCCGGTTCAGAGGATCCCAGTGAACCAGACCCGGATACGTCAGACGAATGGCTGCCGTCTGGTTCGTCTGACACCAACACAGCCTCATCGCCGGAGCGGGAGCCAGATCGCTCCGATAATGGACGTGACAGAGGTAAGAATTAACCCCCATTCAGTCCTTGTTACATGAACACCATTTTCCTCCAGTTGTATTATGGGCACCTGTTGCTAATCATTATGGTAATTATATGTTACAGGTGGTGGGTCCAGCAGGGCCCCCATCCCTTCTCTTGGTGGAGGACAAAGAAAGAAAGGTAAAAGGTTATATAAAGGTTATAAATGTTTTTTGTTTTTCTCCCTCTTCAATATCATAAAGAATGAAATGATTTATTGTCCTATATATGTACATCATTTACAGGTGTATCAGCTAGGGGCTGGGAACAGGACCAGGACCAGGGCTGGTGTCAAGCCAGCTGGGAACCCCTGGGGTTGGCGTTTACTGCAACACCGGGCCCTCAGAACGCTGCTGCGGACTTAGACTCCAATGAGCCAGCCGATTACCTAGACCTGTTTGTGACAGATGAGCTGCTGCAGCATATTCGCGATCAGACAAACTTGTATGCTCGTCAGTACTTTGAAGCCAACCCTGAGGCGCTACCACACAGCAGAGGTAATGCCTGGAAGCCAGTGTCAGTCCCAGAACTGAAAACATTCTTTGCACTGAGTTTCCTCACTGGCTACATCAAAAAGCCAAGCCTTGACTTATACTGGAGTGTAGAGGAAATAGATGCAACACCATATTTCAGCCGGACAATGTCCAGGAACAGATTTCAAATTATATGGCGGTTCCTCCATTTCAACAACAATGCCACACAAAATACTGCTGATAAAATGTACAAAGTCCGCCCAGTGTTAGATTATCTTGTTGAGAAATGCAAAGAACTGTACCAGGACAGGAAAAAACATTTGCATTGATGAGGGCATGATGCAGTGGCGGGGGCGCCTATCGTTCCGAGTGTATAACCCACAAAAGCCGATGAAGTATGGTATAAAATCGTACATTCTGTGTGACTCTGCGACAGGGTACTGCTTCAACTTGCGGCCTTATGTGGGTGAAGGTAGTACTCTGCCAGAGATAGTGTTCCCTCTGCTTGATCGTCTCCAGGGTCATGGTTATACTGTCTACATGGACAATTTCTATAATTCTGTGTCCCTGTGTGAACGCTTACTGAGAGCACAGACAAACGTCTGTGGAACCCTCAGGAAAAACAGGGGAGAGCCATTGATCATCCGGGATATCAAAAAGTCTGACCTGGGGGCAGGGGAACGAATTGTGCGGCACAATGGGCGCATGATGGTGGTAGCTTGGCAGGACAAACGAATCGTGAAGATGGTGACACCCTGCCACCAAGACAGAATGGAAGGGGTTGATGTGTGGCAGAGGGGGCAGAGAAATAGAGTGACCCAGTTTAAACCAGCGTGTGTGATCGCCTACAACTCCAACATGAATGGCGTGGATAAACTGGACCAGAATGTGGCCTCTACCCCTTCATAAGGAGGTCCCTAAACTGGTCAAAGAAGTTTGTGGCTTACATGTTCCAAATTGCCATGTTTAACGCATATGTTCTTTATAGGGCCAGAAATCCACAACAATGTAAGTCACTTTTGGAGTTCACACGCAGGGTCGTGAGGATGTGGTCAGGGAAGCAGCATGGGGTGCTGGAGGCGGAGACGGCCCAGGCAGACGAAGCACACAATCCCAAAACACCGTACAACATGGACCCTGAAAGTAGGCTGGATGGCAACATGGTGAGGCACAGGCTGGAAAAGCTGATGCCCACCCCCAAGAAGACCAGGCCAACACGGAGGTGTCGTGTCTGTGCGCGCAGCGGCCGCCGCAGTGAGACCAGGATGTGGTGTGTTTCCTGCCGTGTGGCGTTACATGCAGGACAATGTTTTACAGCATATCACACACAGAGAAATAGTACACTGATTAGGGCATGTTTATGAATAAATGACTGTTTTTCTATCAAACACCTTGTTTTATGTGTTGTTTTTGTTGTTTCATAGAAGTCTACACTTTCTGTGTTCATAAAGTCATAAAACTCAATATTCTTTGGTTCTAAAAAAATCACTCAAGATTCTCCAAAACTGCTGGCACTGTGAGGCTGGCTGTTCAGAAAATAGCTGGCAGTGAATGAGTTAATAAACATTAAACTTTAGTACAGAGCCAGTGGATTAACTCAGGAACATGTGGACTGAGTTAAATGTTGATAGCACTTACTTTGACTGAGATATGCTACGTTTATAACATTTAGTTTAGTTTGCCACGCAATGACAAAATTTAAAAAAAATTTAAAAACCCTTTTATAATTTTATATCAGGTTGAATAGTTAAATGGTAATATATAGCGCTTTTCCACCTTCATGATGCTCAAAGCACTTTACATTAGCTTCACATTCACCCATTCACACACACACACACACACACACACTCATACACCAGTAGGTTTCTTAGGTCTAAGGGCAGTCCTACTGGGCGCCTAAGTCAGGGTTCAGTGCCTTCGACATGTGGACAGCCAGAGCTGGGATGCAAACCGCCAACCTCTCGGTCATTGGGCGACCCACTCTACCAACTGAGGCACAGCCGCCCCAATAGTTGAGTTGACGTACCAAATTTCACGCAGTTTGGATGAAAACCTGAAGAGTAGTTTGAAAAAGTAGGTTTTTCAGTTTCAGTTGAGCCGAAAAAAAAATCTGTCCTCCAAAATTTAGTCCTCTTCAGGGAATCTGACAATGGGAGTTTTTTTAATGTGCAACATACTATGCAAAAGTTATAGGCCAAAACACAATGTCTTTTGTTATAGCACTCCCTAGTACCCATGGAATCTCATTTTGTACATGTCTACTGATTTTGATGTCACTAGTTTTTACTTTCACAAAGATGCGCAACAGAATGTTTTGTTTAGCTAGCTAAAAAATGTGACCACTCATAAGTATTGCAATTTTTTAACTAAATTGTTTTGATAACTTAAGATCAAAGGAGTCTCTAGATTGCCTGCACAAATGTTGACGCAAATTGAAGTTTAAAATCTAGGAGAAGTAAGGAAAAGTATTTTTTCAATATGTCGGAATGTAAAAAAAAGGAAATGAAACACGAAGGTTATGGCAAAAGACTCGGCCCTTTCCAAGGAATAAAACTTTGTAAAAATTATGAATGTGACACTTAAAATGCAGAAGTTGGAGGCATAAGTGGATTAAATCAACATATTTTTTTCCTGGTGGATTTTTATCCTATTCTACAGAGTAACTATAAATTTCACAACTGTACTAATAATAGTTCATATTTCTTGTAATAAGCCATACCCTCCTTCAAAATATAGACTTCACATAAGCCCTTGATCATACCCACCAAGTTTCTTAAAAATCCGTTAAGCAGTGTAAGAGATATACATTTCCAGTCTTTATAGCGCCCCCTCGTGTCCAAGGGCAAATTCCAACAATTCCTCCTTTAACCCTCAATCTCAAAAATGCATGCTCCCACGAAGTGTAAGTGCTGTCCCAATTCTAAGAACATTAAGTTGAGGGGCAAGTTTGAGGGCTGTATATCCCTCAATATTGAGATTCGCCGACACTACCCTTGGGACAAGGTTTACCCAGAATGCATTGCATAAGTTCAGCAACATACATGGCTTCAAAGAAGTTGAGCTACAAATGTAAGTATTTTCTTTGTTAATGGAGATATAAAAATCTTATTATCTTAGTTCAGGTCCATTTTATGGATTATGTACCTCATTGTTGCATTAACATATATTTTTTATTTTACGATCTTATAGTGGATGATGCGGACAAGCCAGCTATCGTTTAAGTTAGCTAACGTTGCAAGAACGGTAATTTTTCACGGCAGCAATGTAGTTTTATCAAGATAACAGCCTATATAACATGTGCCGATAACAGTATAAAATGACCGGGCTAATGTCATCTCCTGTAGCCGCAGAGTTATCTAACGATAGTTATAGCTGGTGTTTACCTTTCATTGAGCCATGGTATGCAGTGACAGCTGAATATGTCTTTATTTATGTTTGTTTATTGGCCATAAAAGTACATAAAAAGAGTACAAATGTGGCAGGGATGACACAAAAAAGCATTTATGCTTGTTTCCATTGTGGTCCCTGAGTCACAGAGAGATGTCCGTGGTTGTGTTATTTATACACATTATTTGTTTGATAAGTCTAACTGAAGGAATAACTTACAGATAGTCCGCAACAATTTCAAAAATGTGAACCTGATGGACCAGTTGATGATAGCTGTGCTTGTAGCTTATGATTAAACAGGCAGGGTTAACAGTGCAAATATAAAAAATTTAAATAAAAAATAAAAGTCGGTTTCATTTCAGGGACTACAGAGACAACGCAGGCCCCGATTAATTTCAAGGCCAACATTTAAGGGGTGTCCCATTTACAAGTCACAAATAACCCTTAACACTTAAGTTTTGAGGGCTACTGATTGATGGTTGAGCTTGAGGGTTGAGATTGAGGGTCAAGGGAGGAAATGGAATTGGCCCAATTCACCAAACTCAAGACATACCCTCAAAATCATTTCCCAACCTTGGATATATAATTTTCTGTTGATAGCAATTACTTTGACTGAGAAATGCTATCCTAAGCAATTAGTTTAGCTAGCTATGGTTTGTTTTTTGTTTGTAAATGTTGCATTTTTGAGAATTTAAAAAATCTGTTGATAACTTTTGTTCAGCTCGAAGCACTGACCATGTATACCAAATTTCATGGATGAAAACCCTCGGAGGAGTAGTGAAAAGAAAGTTTTACAGTTATCGCGATTTTATTTGAAAAAAGTCGAGGCAGAAATGGGCGTGGCCCAGTCCATGTGATTCAGTACTCTTTAGAGAATCTGGGGATGTCTGTGTTTTGAATGTGTGATTTAAGGTTTGCGAGTTACAGGCCAAACAGTTTCTAATTTTTGACAGTGCCCCATAGTGCCACCTTCTGGTGTACATGTGTGAATTTTTGCATTTCAGTTACATGCCAGGGTCTCTACCAAACCTCCAAAGATCTCTTTCAAACAATGTTCGGCTTCTCTGCTAAAACTGCAGTAACAGTTTTAGCGGAGAAAAATATATATTTAAAAAAAAAATCTGATGAATTAGCACCGCATGCTCAGCACCCTAATAATAAAAATTTGCAAGCACAGTATATTTAATTGTATATATAGTGTGTATAGAATTCTATGATAAACCTGACTGCTTTGTCATTTATTTACTTATTCATTTCTCCATTTGTTTTTTCTTTCTTGATTGTTTTCTTTTCTCTGTGACACATTCAAAATAAAATAAACTATGTTTAATTGTAATGTGTGCTGCTGCTGCTCTATGGTTTAGAAAATAAAAAGTTTTAAGAAATAAAGGAGAAAACTG
Organism: Siphamia tubifer; assembly: GCA_020466265.1. Lineage (NCBI taxonomy): Eukaryota > Metazoa > Chordata > Actinopteri > Kurtiformes > Apogonidae > Siphamia > Siphamia tubifer. The sequence goes on along the minus strand of CM035797.1, from coordinate 11,359,945 downwards.
GAAAAAAGAAAATAAATAGAGAATTGAAAAAAGGGAGAAAAAAAAATATGGGAGAAAACAGATGAGGGGGAAAAGGGGGGGGGGGGGAATTAAATATAAAAGAAATCAGAGAAAAGAAAGGATGAAGAGTAAGGGAGAAAACAAGAGGGGAAAAAAGACAAAAGAAACTATACAGTAAAGGAAAAGAAAATCAAATAGAAAAGAGAGAAAAGAGGGAATAAAAAAGGAGGAAAACTTATAGAAACGAAAAAGGATATTAAATATAAAAGAAAACAGAAAAAGTAGAAAAGGTAATTGAATACAAAAGAAAACAGAAAAAATTAAAAGTAAGTTTAATGTAAAAGAAAAAAGAAAAGGTGAAAAGATAAAATGAGAAAATAAACTAGAAGAAAAGAAAAAGACAGAAATTAATATAAAGGAAATGAGGAAAAGAAAATAATATAAAAGAATAAAAGAAGGAAATCAAATATTTAAAAAACAGAAGGAAAAGAAAAGAAAAAAGGGAAAAGCAAAAGGACATTTAATATAAAAGAAAAGAGAAAAAGTGAAAAGAAAAAATTAAAAAAATAAACAAAAAAAGAAAGGAAAAAAGAGAGAAAAAAAAGAAAATTAAAAGTAAAAAACAAAAAGGGAAAAGAAAAAAGTAGAAAAGTAAACTAAAAGATAGAGAAAAAAAAGATTCAATTAATTCCAACAGGAAAAAAAGCAATCCCAACCAGCCTTTACTACATTAGTGCTCACTCACCTCTCCAGTTTCTTCTCCAGCACTAGCAGGTCCATCCCTGTGGCCTGTTTGGTGATCCGAAGCATCTCTGCAATGCACTGTAATGTATCTGACACACACATTTGTACATGATCATGCATGTGCACAGTTGAAGATTATTATAAAGCCCTTCAGTGGTGTAGCCCATTACCTTTCCCATCATCCTCTGGGTTCCGGGTGGCTGCTCTCAGGGTGTGGAAATACCCACTGGTGTCTTCGTTCCTATAATGCAGCCTCATGCAGCAGTACTTGGGCCTCCCAAACAGAGTTGGCTCCGGACCTTAAAAAAAAAAAAAAATAAATAAAAATTGATGAGGACTGGTGGGGAGCAGTTGAGGTACCATCTCATCCTGCGCACATCTGTCACTCATCCAGTTTAACCATCTTTTTTTCACAATTATACAAACAACAGCAACCCAGAATCCCACTCATCCAGTGGTAAGCACAACATATACAAGTATTCAGTTTAATATAATAACAATAATGTATAAATAAATAAAATGAATAAAACAATAGAAATTGAAAAATAGCAAGTAAATGGCATTAATACAATAATAATAATCATCATTATCATAGTAACAACAAAAACAATTAAAACTGCAAGCAGTCTCAAAGGGCTCGTGACCGCCTCCCCACGTAACAGCCAACAGCTAGATAATGTCGTATCATGAGCAGAATGCGATATTATGCCAGAAAGGCATGCTTTTGTATAAATATGTAGGGGGAGCTATAGAGTGACTTATCTGAAATGTTGTGCGTTAAATGGGTGTAGAACTGAGAGACTGACAACGGAGTCAAATTTCAGTCAAATTGTTTGTATGTCCGAACTACAGCCATTTTAGTAAAGGTGAATTTGTAGGGGGCACTATAGAGCAAAATCTCAACTTCTATTAATAAACTGGTGTAGGAAGGAGAGATAGATGATAGTTGTCCAAGTCAAATTTTAGCCAAATCTGTGTTTGTATGTACAAACTACAGCCATTTTACTAAAGGCGATTTTGTAGGGTGCGCTATAGAGAAAAATCGCAATTTCTATTGATAAACTGGGAGATAGACAGACATCTGAGTCAATTTTCAGCCAAATCGGTGTTTGTATGTCCAAACTACAGCCATTTTACTGTATTTGGCGAATCTGTAGAGGGCGCTGTCATACGAAATAATAATTTTGTATGACAAAAAGATGTACACCTGGGAGATAGATGTCCGAGTCAAATTTCAACAAAATCTCTATTCGTATGTCTGAACTACAGCCATTTTAATAACACATTCCATTTCTAGGGGTCACTACAGTACGAAATCAGAATGTCTTGAGCTAAATGGATGTAGACCCAGAAGATAGACATCTGTGTCATATTTCAGCCAAATCGGTGTTCATGTGCTGAAGCAGTTTATGTAGTGGTAACTTTGCAACGTCGTAACACATAAACTTTTCCAAAAAATTGTGATAATTTTTGATGTTCCACTTGTGTACATTGTGTTCAACGATTTTGAGCTCATTTGGCGCAACGGTCAAGTTCATTAAATTCCGACGGTGAAAACCATGACTCAGAATTTAAAACATTTCAATCAAAGATTGCGGACTTCCTATTGGTTTATGGGCGTGGCCATCATAAGGATTTTTGCTTGTCATCATATGGTGAACATATATTTTCATAGCTCTAACTTCACTAGGGCATGATCTGGCCTAATGCAAACTATTTTCACTTCTCTAGGGGGAGCTGTAGACATTTCTTTAACGACTTTTTATGAAACCTATATATACTCACAATACTTCACACTTCTAAAGTGTGTGCAAAATTTGGTGAGTTTTCAGGCATATTCAGGGGGTCAAATTAGAGTTCAAAGGGCTGACTCCCCTTGCAATCACAGCAGACTCAATAGGCCTTGTGCCGGACGTGGTCCGTGGCGAAGGTCTAATAAAGAAACCAAGCAGGAACAATATAGCTTTTTTCTGACCCCCCCCCAAACTCAACCTCATATGGAATTTTTCGACCTCCCCCACGTCACTCTGGGATCCAGTGTCACATGTGAAACACTTACACTCTTGTCAGTGATCCTGAGTGGTCGTGGCCCATAGACTCCCATTCATTCTGAGCAGGAGCAAATATGCGGTATGCGGTGACTGGACACGCACAACCACTAAAAACAACATATTTCTTCCTTTCAACCAGTCTCTTTGAAATCACATGAGAAGGGTAGAGGTTGGCTGCTTGTTGTACACCGCTCACAAATGAGTCTGTTAGTTGCAGCAGATTGGGAGAGTGTCGGAGCGATCCATTTTTATTTTATTTCATTTATTTATTAGTTTTTCTTTTGATGGATGATATGGAGTTATTTGGGGAGTGTGGGGGGAAAACCCTTTTTCTTTCATCCCAGTATTATGATTTTTTTTTCTTTTTATATGCTATCTTGTTGGAGGGGCAGCCATGGCATTTAGTGGGGCATTGCCCCCCCTTGCCCATGCCTAGATCTGGCCCCAATTCTAACATTTAGACACACCTACTCGATAATTTCTGAGTGTCTATTTACAATCAGTGCAACTGTGCTGCACCCAGTGCCCTACCAGACCAGTTGACTATGCACCATTGATGTTCAAGAGCAGGGGTGTCCAAATCCAGTCCTCGAGGGCCGGTATCCTGCCTGTTTTAGATATGTACCTCTTCCACCACACCTGGTTCAATGAATGATTAGCTCATCATAAAGCTTAGAGGAAGTCTGATAATGATGTAATGGCTTCCAGCTGTGAAGGAAGAGAGAAATATCTAAAACATACATGATACTGACCCTCCAGGACTGGATTTGGACACCCCTAGTCAAGAGAATGAAAGACTGTCTGCAAACTCTAGAAAAGGACTCCATGTCTTGTGAAAGCAGCTATAATTCCTACCCCTCGAGTATCTGAACTTCTCAGTTTAACCTGCCTCTTGTGTTCACTTTCTGTTTCCATTTCTCAAGTTAACAGAGCCATGACTTAAATCAGGTGTAAATACATTAAAAACACTTATCTACCCTCCAGTACATTTCTAATTTCTTGGTTTCCCGGTTAAACTTCCTTATCCATGAAAAAACTGCTTTGAATATTTTTGATGTGAGCCTCTGGGCCTTTTTTGTCAGTTTACTCCTCGATGTGTCTTCTGCAAGTCACCACCTCTACACAGAACTGACCATATGTGTGGAAATGACATGTATGTATTTTGTTTTTGTACAGGTAAACTGCAAAACAAGGCAAAATGAAAAGTTTGTGTTGTATTTGTGTGTCAGTGTGTCATTTTTGTAGGATTTTGTTGAAATAGAGGTTCCTGACAAAGTCAAAACTCCTTGAAGCAAAACACAAATTTTACATAGTTCATTAATGCACTTAAATGGGTCAGTGCTGCTGACTAACAAAAGAGGAAGGGGTTTTTTCTGTCCTCTGTATAATTATTGGTCCAGGTATTTCAATATAATGTCCACTGAAGTACAACCTTCCCATTTATTGCCATTTTTTGCACCCCTGCTGAGATGAGGCAATTCACCTCACTTCAAAAAGAAATTACTAGTTTTACATCTTTATTAGCCAGATGTCATCTCCTTCTCCAGTGGAAACCCCCCCCCACTGTGTCACAATGGCTCAAAGAAACCATGTTTTTTTCTTAACTTTGAAAAAAAATCAAATAATGAGAGGATGCTCCAATAAGTTTCTCTGTAAATCTAACCATTTATATTGTATTACAAAAACTTGCAGGACTTCCCAGATTAAATGCTGTTCTATTACATAAATAACTTTATGTGATTTTTTTTCTCTATCCAAGTCAGAGTGGGATGGGTAAATGTCATTGGGTTTAATTTAATGTTATGTATATGTTATGTTATATTTTTTATTTTAACCCTGAAGGAGAGAAGGGGTATTGTTTTTGGTTCCATTTGACTGTCAGCAGCTTTACACAAAAACTATTCGACCAATTTCCATGAAATTTTCAGGAAAGTTATGAGGTGGCCCAGAATAGATCCCATTAAATTTTGGTACATGTAGGTCAAAGGTCAGAGTCACCAAAATGTGTTTTCAAAATGATAAGAGATAGGGAAAATCAGGTAAAATGTGTGCAAGGGAGGGAGGGGTTTGTTGTGCTGGGCTGTGCCGGGTTGTGTCTAATATTTTTAATAAACAAACTGAAAAAAAACACACAAAACAAAACTAGAAAAGCACTTGGAGAGCACAGACCTCTGCCAAGGTAGACCCCCCCCAGCTCTCCCCATTATAAATTTTGGATCACCACCAAAATGTAATAATTTTCAGATCTCCCCATTACCCACCTACCATCAAAATCTGTCCATAATTTTTTTTTAGTTCTCTTGCTAACTAACAGACAAACAGACAAACTCTGGCAAAAAACACAACATAAAACTTCCATTTTTAGTGACATGCTGTCCTCACATGAATCAGAGAGTGAAGAGACTACTGAAAGGTTACTGACAAACTGTCCAGCACATTCCTGGGAAGTGTTGCTGAGTCAGTGAGATGAGATGTGAAAACATTTACTTCTGCTTTGAGTCCCACTTCAGACTTACCGATCTCAATCTTCTCCAAACCCTCCAGGTTCAGCCGCTGGTACTGGTTGACCTTATCTGCTTCTTCATCATAGCTACAAACAAACAGAAAAATGAATAGATGCATGCACATATCTGCAGTGGAATGTTGGGATCTGTTTAAGGCCAGACTCACTAAGCAATGTAATAAGCTTTATCTGACAGAAGCAGCAGCACATCCACGTCTTTGTTGTTTGCATCGATGAGACTGGAATGAAATCAGAGAAAAATCAAAAGTTGATTTCATCCAGCAACTTGTCAGGTACAACAGATTTACTTTTTGGCAGTTAGGGTTGGGCAATATGGGAAAATAAATAAATAAATCACACCACGATCTTTTTTTTTTTTTTCACATTTTCAATATTATTCTTTTCAATATTGACACCTATCATAATATAAATCAATCACTTTTTTTTCTCAAGCTTAAATTTTCTGTTACTCCTATGTAGGGGCGGAAGAAAATATTGGTTGACAATAATGTATTGATATTAAAAAGTACTGCATCAGTATTTTAAGTATTTATTCAAATGCAGATATGGTGGAGTTTGACCTTTGTTTTTTTGGTTTTCTTTTTTATTATTAAGCATTTTTGTTGTTTTGTTTTCCCTCTCCCTCAAAAGGCCCTGCCACAGTTGTAATTAATATTAATATTTAATATATAATATTTTCTTTCCCTTTTTCTATTTCTATATACAGTTCTGTATATGTTCTATCTTTAACCTCCCAGTACCTGGCGTCCACAGATGTGGACTTCACATTTTCTGTTGTCTAGACCTCAATACCACATTTTGTTCTACAAGGGCCTGGTGTCCACTTACGAGGACATTATACTGCCACCACATGATGTAAGAAGAGTATAATACATATTTTCTGTATATATTTATATTTCAGATTGGCACTCCTGATAATTCTTCATTTTTAAACTCATCAGGTCCCAAGCACCCCGTGTAGCCAAAATAAATTAAAAATGCATGCAAGAGTTCGGATCTTAGGAGGTCAATTAACCTGTATCAGTGTGTTCTTTAAGTGCACATATGTGACCCACCACCACGAAACCAGGCATAAGTCGCGCTGAGCCGTTCAGAGCTACAGCCAAATTTAGGCTGGAAGGCGATTTCTTATTTGTGTTTACATTTTATCAAAAAACGGTACCTTAACACCTCTATTTTCAGTTCCTGTGGTCATTACATTGAAATCCAATCAATAAAGGTGTTTATTGAGTCAATTATTTAAGCGGCGACAAAAATTCAGGGATTGCTGAGCAAAGACAAAGCCGACTTCCACCTCTTTTCGCCGAACAAACCGATCTCCGTTCCGTGGGTAAACACCCAAGTATTTGGTACGAGGAAAAAACCTATATTGAATGCTCTGTCCAATGGCGTAAGCCAAATGATTGTAATACGTTGCACTTCTTTCCTATTATTATAATATATAAAACTTCTGTGACATGTCCATCAGAGTGTCCTTTAACATCTATGAAAAAATTGTGTCAATCGGATACAAATTATAATGCGTTGCTAAGGATTTCCTACCCCAAAACAGTCCAAAACTTTGACAGACAAGATCTAAAAAAAATGCAAATTGCAAAATATGTCCAAATGTGGATATTAAAATTACCATGACTTTGGTTCTACTTGTGATAGAAACATAATTTTTTCACCATCTTAAACCTAAGCTACACAGATAACTCAGTTTTGATTTCCAGAAACTTATGCCTGATTTCATGGTGGTGGGTCACATATAAGCTCTACCTTTGGGAGGATAATATATTTCCATTATGGTCACATGAGCAGGGACCCCCACCCCTGTGGGGTGCCATCAGCCGAAATAAAGTGTGCTTTCATTGCCATCCCCACCCCCCGGAAACATCAGCTGGCCAGGGGGGGGGGGGTGGTCCAGCAGTGCAGCAGTCCAGCAGTGCAATTACTGTTAAATTTAAGGTATTAAAGGATAATGACTACTAAGGGGATGAACTTTGTTCCACGATGTGGTTATTTTCAATATAAGTTTATTCTTATATATTTATTTATTTATTTTTGGCCTTGTTTTCCTTATGAGTTGGTGACGTGCTTCTCCTGAGCTCAACAAAGACTGGAATGATATTTATCTCATTTACCATGTTCATCTGTTGGTGAATTTACCGGTTTATCCCAAATAAAGACACACATTTTTTAAATAATGTTTCCTTAACCTGTCTTACCAGGCTAAATACATGGAAAATAAAAAAATATATAGACAATAGTCAAAAGACTAATCACTAATTAAATCAGGCCTAATGTAACAGTAATGCGTTGTCGACTGACCTCATGTCACAGTTGATGAGTGCCCAGCCTCCATGGAATTTCTCATCTTCTGGCAGTAGAAGCTGCATGTACGTCTGCAGCAGGAGGCTGACTTGCTCCTGAGCTCCTCTCTGACTCTCCTTCTCCTTCTCCTCGTGCTCCTTCTCCTTACTGAAGATGGAGTAGAGGTCCTCTGTCACTGGCAAACCCATCATGAGGTCTGCACAGAGAAACAGGTGTTATGCCTCTGGGTTATAATTTCTATACATCTATTTCTGTATGTATTTCTCCACCAGCTCTGTAGGGGAGCTGTGTTTTGGTGAGACCACAGATGAGTTGCCATTTAAAAATGGTAATTTGATATATCCATATATATAGAAAGGGTAGATACCGCGCATCATATCCCTGAACGTGACACGTGTGTATGTTGCCACCATATTGGAGCAGTACTTGTCAGCCTGGTTACGTATTGTATTCCTTCCAGAAAAACAGTATGAGCTTAGATGACAATGTCCTATGGACATGGCTTAAGCTTCTCCCCCAGTGTTATTCAACAGAGCTCTTATATGCATGTCCTTATCCCCTCCCTTACTTTAATATGTCACCTAGGCCCAGTATGCAACCTTCCCCATATGATTTCATCAGGGGCGGAGCGTTCGGTTCACTGTAGGAGGGGCGATGACCTGTAGTGGGCCCTTTATATAGTGGCCCTATAATGCCTCCCCCCAAACAACGACAACTTACTCAGTACAGTAGGATGTTTACCCTGCCATACATGTGCAGTTATCTGTCTAAATGGAACCATCCAGTTTAGTGTAGAGCACCCAGGCTTTGTATATAGGAACCTTCTGGACCTGACGATGACTTGGTCAAATGTTTAATTTCAGTCACAGAAGTTTACATCTAAGTCTGTGTAAAACATATTTTACACATGCACACACATAACAGTTGTATGTGTCTAAACACTTGTAGGCACAAAGTTTTTCATAAGTGTACATAGACGGCTTGTCAATTAAGTACATATATGCCAGGCTATTGTATACTAGGAAACTTACAGACATCGTCCGTCCACTTATCAAGTAAGGATACGGTAGCTGATGCTCACTTTGAAGTGCTAATTTATTTATGGAACACTCTAGATCTGGAAAAGACACAGATTTAGCATAGTCTGACAGCTCTTAATACCGGTCTACAGACAGTCCTGGCTGCGCATGCATCCCAGCAGCATTCTGTTAGTTTACAAACATGTCAGTTACGGCGTGCGTGAGGTAAGGTGCGTTCACGAACCGTGTGAATTTTAATAGCCTAGATACAGGTGGTAACTGTTACTTTGTGGTAAAAGTGAAGCATGCAAGATTAATTTAACGAACTCAACAAACCAGGGCACATTTACAGTTATTTTATTTTTCCCATGCAATCAGGAAATAAGCATTTATATATATATATATATATATATATATATATATATATATATTTGGGTTTGTTTTTTTTTTCAGATAGTAGTGGCTGAAGTCCATGTGGGCGCACCCCCTGCCCCCCCGTTCGCTCCGCTAGTGGATTTCATGCTTTCCTAAGTTGTGTGTATACTTCTTTTCCAGTCTGACCTACCCCCCCCTTGCAGCCAATGTCTCTAGTTTACTTCCCTTTTTCTGTCCTGCTGCCTTTTTTTCCTCTCTCTGCTGATTCTTTGAGTAACTCTGTATTAGGACATAAAAATCAGAAAAACACACTTTCTACTCATACCCAAGGTTAATACATTTCCTTATAATCAACTCGTTAGTTACTTTGATCAGGTTACACATCATTCTTACTACGAATAAATATTCCCTACAGTGGGACTTAGCCGCATGGCCCTCCTTAGTGGACCTGGGGACCTTGACCTTTCCATTTCTCGACAGTATGTAACAAAGCAAGAGGTCGCTTTTATCTCACCTGATATCGATGATTTCTGTATAAAGGGAATACATATGACGAAAACAAATAAACTTATCAAGCTTTTAACGGCTGTGGTTCAGTTGACAGAGTGGGTCGCCCAATGATCGAGAGGTTGGCGGTTCACGTCCCGGCTCTGGCTGTCCACATGTCGAAGTGTCCTTGGGCAAGACACTGAACCCTAACTTAGGCCCCCAGTAGGACTTACCGTAGACCTTAGAAACCTACTGGTGTATGAGTGTGTGTGTGAATGGGTGAATGAGAGGCTAATGTAAAGCGCTTTGAGCACCATGAAGGTGGAAAAGCGCTATATAAATGCAGTCCATTTACCATTTAACATTTTTATGTAAGATTCTTTGTAGTATGAAACAAATATATCCCCTATGCCACCAACACCCCCCTCAGAACACACCACTGCACGTTATATTCCTCCTTTAACTGGTCATCACTGCAGACACAACGCAACATACACTGGTTCACGCTCATTTACAAGTCCCTCCTTGGTTCACCCCCCCCTACCTCTGTCACTTCATCTACCATAGGGGAGAAATCTTTCAGAACTGCTGCTGCCAAACAATTAGATGAACCTATTAGAGAACAGGAAATTGAACAGGTGATTTCCAATCTAAAAAGTAATAAGAGTCCTGGACCTGACGCCTTCATTAATGAATTTTATAAACAATTTAAGAAAAAAGTCACCCCTCTATTGCTACAAGCTTATCATCATGCACTGCGAACCAAAACCATGGCGCCATCCTGGAATGATGCTACGATTGTTGTAATTCACAAGGATGGGAAAGATCCTACAACCTGTGCATCATAAAGACCAATATCATTACTTAACACAGATTTATGTATTCTTACTGCAATTTTAGCCAAGCGTGTCATCAAAATCATTACAGAAATCATCAACCCAGACCAAACAGGGTTCATAACGGCGAGGCATTATGGGGACAACGTTTGCAGGTTGTTAAATTTGATGACCCTTTCCAAAACCAAACAAGACGAAGCAATGATACTATCTCTTGACGCCCAAAAGGCATTTGACCGTGTGTCTTGGCAGTATCTCAACCACACATTGCAAAGACTTCAATTTGGCCCAAATTTTATAAAATGGATTGAAATCTTATACTCTAACCCATCAGCCAGTGTAAAAGTCAATGGAACCATGTCCAGTAGATTCCCTCTGGAGCGTGGCTGTAGACAGGGGTGCTCTCTGTCACCCCTGCTGTTTGATATAAGCATCGAATCTTTGGCGCAATTAATTAGAGATGAAGATAATATCAGGGGATTTTCAATAAATGCAGAACAGCATAAACTGTCCATATATGCAGATGATATATTATTATATATATCCAATCCGACAATAACTATTCTCCATTTAAAGGCATTAATCAGTAAATTCGGTCATTTTTCAGGTTACAAAGTTAATATTGACAAAACATTAGCTATGGATATAGTGGGAAACATATCTCAAACCTTTAAGGACCAGAGTGGGTTCAAATGGCCAAAAGAAGGGATAAAGTATTTGGGGATCCAAATTCCCCCGTCTCTAACAGAATTGTATAATGTGAATTACAAGGTGGTAATAGGGAAAATAAAAAAAGATTTAGAGCGATGGACAGTCCTGACTCTGTCTTTCCCTGGTCGTATAGAGAGTATACGTATGAATGTATTGCCAAGAACACTATACCTCTTTCAGATGTTGCCAATAGACATTCCCAATTCTACATTTAACGAATTAGACAAGCTCTTTTCCAAATTTATATGGCAGGGTAAACGCCCAAGGACCAAATTGCAAACACTTAAACTATCAAAATCGCAGGGGGGACTTGCAATCCCAAATCTCAAATATTATTTCTGGGCAGCTCAAATGAGACCCTTGGTTGCTTGGGTGCAGGACTTATCTCACACTCAATGGCTCAATATTGAAAAAGGTTTGTGTAATGGTTCGCTAACAGGCCTGCCTTTCTCTAATGTCCCGATGAAAGATATGCAAATGGGAGATGGACCAAGGTTACATTGAAGATTTGGCGTAAAATAAAGCAGTCATTTGATCTCCCAAAAGAAATTTCAGTTCTTTCAGGTATTTCTTCCCTCCAGGGTTTTGCCCCGTCTCTCACCAATGCGGGATTTAAAATGTGGTCACTCTATGGTCTCAGTAAACTATGTCATATTGTGAAAAATGGTTGTCTGAAGTCTTTTGAGCAGTTGAGGGGCCAATTTCGGCTTCCCTCTTCCGATTTTTTCCGATATTTACAGTTAAGGAGCTTTTTGACTAAACATAAGGAATGGAAGAAAGTTTTGGACCCCTCACTTGTGGAAGAACTGCTGTTAAAAATACAACAGGGCAACACACTTCCAAAAGTATTGAGTCTTTTTTACAGAGCATTTTCAAGTTTCAATAACAGCACCCTAAATATAAAGGCAAGGTGGGAGGCCGAGATTGGTACCCAAATGACTGATGAGGTGTGGGAGGGGATCTGCACTGAAGCCCACCCGGTGACAAATTCTGGTTTGTGGAGAGTTTAAATGGAAAGTGGTCACAAGATTCTTTAGGACGCCAGAAATAACCGCCAAAATGAATCTTCTAAATACTGACACCTGTTGGCAAAACTGTGGTACTTACCTAGGAACTCATACACACATATTCTGGACTTGTCCCAAGATTACTCTTTTTTGGAGTGACATTTTCACAGCCCTCAATACAATCTTTAATCGACCATTAGCTAAAGAACCACAGCTCGCTATTTTAGGGGCAATTCTGGATGGTTTTGGGGGAAATGATAGAAAATATCTCTTGAGGATTTTACTGAGTCCTGATCCACCCACGTATAATATTTGGATTGAGAAAGTAAGAGAGATCTATCAGATGGAAGAAATCACGTACTCCCTGAGACTTCAGGAAGAGCTCTTCATTAAGAGATGGAGTCCATGTTATTCCAACATGCTTAGCATTTCTGTTGTTTCTTTTGTTCTGTTTTATTCTTTATCATTTATTTTTTCTATAGGATTAGTGGTTATCTGCACTTGTACATTTACTTTTGTATGACTACAAAGCGGACTTCACAATGTGTGTAATGTACATGTGATAATTGTAAAATGCAATAAAAACAGAGTTAAAAAAAAAGAACTGCTGCTGCCACTGACTGGAACAAGTTACAAAAAACACTCAAACTGGAAACTTTTGTCCCTAGATCCACCTTTAAAAACTCCATTACAGCCATCCTCAAGGACACCTGCTACTGCTTCTCACCACAATTACCCCTCAGCCCCTGTCCCCCAGTATGTGCGACCTTCATTCCCTGTCCACCAGTATTTGTGACCCCCCCCCCCAGACCCCGCCCGCCATTATGAGTGCTATACGTTGCTGTCTGCTGGGTTTTTTCTCACTGGATCATCCAGAAGTGTTTCTTGTCTGTTACATGTTTTTCAACCATCATTTTATGTGAACTTTTTTATCTGTTTTTAGTTTGCAGCCCTCTACCCTTTCCCTTAAGTTACTCCGGTCTCTTGGCAGGCCATTATTGGAAATAAGAATCTTTTCTTAATGACTTGCTTCGTTAAATAAAGGTTAAATAAAACTAAAATGAAAAATATAATAAAAATTTAAATTTGTTACTTCTTACAACTCAACTGTGTGCTTGTTATTTTAAGCCCAAGCTGCACAAAACTGGGGCATATTGCGGTTTGTCTGAACACCTAGCATGAAAACAGTGGAAATGCCTTGACAAGTGAACTACTCCAATATGGTGGCCGTGTTGACTTATCCGGCCACCAGAGACACGGCATTTACCCTTTCTACATCTATGGATATATCAGTCTATCATTAGTCTACATCAGTGGTTCTGAAATCCGGTCCTCAAGGACCAGTATCCTGCAAATTTAAGATATTTCCCTCTTCCAGCAGACCTGGTTCAATTAATGATCAGCTCATCATTCAGCTTTGCAGAAGCCTGATAATGATGTAATGGCTTTCAGGTGTGATGGTAGAGGCAAAGACCTAAAACACGCAGGATACTGGTCCTCAATGACCAGATTTGAGAAGCACTGGTCTACATACATTTGTCTATATAGCGTAACAGTATCTGTATGTTTCTTACCAATGACTGCTTGTCTGTACGCGTCTCTAAAGCGGTTCAGGTAATAGCGGTTGGCAGAGTTCACTCCATCCTTCATAACTCCAGCCAGTTTCCTCTCCCCTGTCCTGGTGAAGTCTCCCTAAAATAATAATCCAAACAGTGTGAAATATGTGCAACAAACCACAGTGAAACCAGGTGGTACAGTTTTAGATGTTTTACCTTGAGCGCTGCTGTCCCAGCATATTGCCTGCTGATGGTGTCTCCATTGTTTGCCCACATGATCTGATAAATCCTGTAACATTTGAGAGGCAGAGGCTGCTCTGGAGGCATCACACCCAGCTTCTTCAGCTGTAGGAAGGAAATAAAACCGTATGGAAACAGGCTTGTGGTCACAGCTAGGAACGGGTTTACATGCAGAAAATACTCCCTTGTTATTAAAAAAAAATAAAATAAAAAATCTAAATAGGTGCTTCTATGAAACAAGAAAGGGCTGATAGTATACAAAAAATCCTGAGCCTGAACATTTTTTTCTCCTTTCTCAGGAGGTAAGGGGTGGGGGTATTATGTAAGCGACATACTGTTTCAACACATTATTCAAACAATTAACAGCCTGTGTAACATCACTATTGTGAAGTCACTATTTTTGATAATAGTTTGCTTTTTTCAATACTTTCATTACACCCACTGATTCCTCAGGAAACCAATTCCCATCTTCTTCCCAATGTATTCAAAACTTAGTTTGGCATTATTAGCCCAGTTTTGCATAATCACTGAAAGTAAATGGCCTCATTTGATTCAATTTGTGGTCATGCCATGTCAATTCACACCGTTCCGTACAAACTCCCCAGGTGACCCTCTTCAATTTGGAATGTCCGCTGCAGCACTTGTTCCTGGCAAACATGATGTATATTGCACCAACCTGGCTGCTGCTTTGTGGAAAGCATCTTCTCTGTGCTGGGCTAGCGTTTTTTTTTTCCCACTTATTCCATAGACTAACTTCTTCCTACATAAAGTGCAGTAACATACACCGGGTTGAGGTAACTTTTGACACCAGCTCAAAAAGTGTTTACCGTCAACACCCAAATCCTCCAGCGCCTTTTATTTTTTTTATACCTTTATCGATGTGTTTTACATCCTCTCCTGGCTTCATAAACGTAGCCATGCTTGGCCAACGCTACGGACAAGTTGAGAGGCACAAAGATGCTTGGTTGAGCAGCATCAATCTAGCCTACTGTGATTGGCTTATCACCTGGTACATAGACATGTAAGTGTAGTAGACAGTTAAAATTTGTCTATTTGTCTATTGACCATTAAAAAAAAAGAATCTGCCACGTTGCTACGCCGGAAATCTGGCAATAGGTCTATTTTGGTATCTGGCACTTTTACAGCTTTTTAGACCAAATAATAAAAAATGTAGACAATAATTCGCCCTAGGATGGGCCTAATAATTATCCTCTAATCCATCCCATAATTAAATGGTAAATGGTCTGTATTTATATAGCCCTTTTCCACCTTCATGCTGCTCAAAGCACTTTACATTAGCTTCACATTCACCCATTCACACACAGACTCATACACCAGTAGGTTTCTAAGGTCAGTCCTACTGGGGGCCTAAGTCAGGGTTCAGTGTCTTGCCTAAGGACACTTCAACATGTGGACAGCCAGAGTGGGGACACGAACCGCCAACCTCTCAGTCATTGGGCGACCCACTCAACCAACTGAGCCACAGCCCCCAATTAATGAATTTAGAATCAAATATTGGATCCAAAAATAAGCCCCAATTATGGCCAATTAAATCTACCTGGTGTCAGTGCATTAGATCTTAAAATGTGGCTAAATAAAGACATTACATTAAATGTGTGGATCCAAGTAGTTTTTGTAATTCATAAATAAAATGTTTTGGCATTATTACCATGATGAAACTAGAATAACCATTGAATATTTGTGTTGACAGGGTAGAGCTTATGATTGTTTGACTCAATTTAAGAACAAACTCATCAAAATATCTTAACAGAGTCCAGTGTGCTGACTGTAAAACCTTTTAATCTGTGCCAAATCTGTATGTTTGAGTTCTGATGAACAAAGAAACAGAGGTCAGTATAACCTGATGTGCAAACAAAAGTAAGCTCCGACAGCTTCAAAGGCTTCATGTGACAAAAATCAAATACATGTGTAGTAGAAGTTAGTAATGACAAATATCAGAATTAATATTTACAATCATGAAATATTTGAATTAAAACAACAGAACCAAATGCAAATGTACTTGAATGAAGGAACAATATCCACCTGCACTTCCTTCAGTGTTTTCAATTTAGGTCAAGTCAAATTAGGTGCAAATGAAAGGTCATGACATGGAGATGCCTCACATTATGATATCATTAAAGATTGTTGATGTTCATAGATATTTCACGCGCTATTGCTTCCAACGCATAAGCCGTGTTACCCCCACCCCAAAGAGGAGAGGGAGTTTGAGTTAGTTTGTGTGTTTGTTGGTCTGTTTGTTTACACAAAAACTACTGGATCAATAGATCTCATGAAATTTTTGTGTATGTCGGTCAAAGGTCACAATCACCAAAAATTTGTTTTTGCAATGATAAGAGATAGGGCAAATCAGGTAAAATGTGAGCGAGTGGGGGCACCTGGCCCCCCCCCCTGGGGGGAGTGGTGGCTCTCTTGACAGTGTCTGCGTGGGAGCCATGGACGACAGGATCTGCGGTGCCTCGCTTGTGCTCACCTGTGACTACAGACTTCCTCCCTCACCTGTCTGGTGTGTGGAGGGTCCTTCACACTAGCTACTGCCGAGTCCCATTTCAGCGAATGATGGGACCAGTCAGAATGTGCTGTGAATCTCTACCCTAAACTCATTCTCTTTTGCACTAGTATCCTCTTCTGGCCTATTCTATTCTATTGCATTCTATTTTATAATATCAAGACATCCACAATTATGGTGCTCAGTACTGTTTGTTTAATTATTTATTTATTGAATCTCTTTTTCTTTTGTGCTTGTTTGGTTTTGTTCTCTGTTTTCAATTTATTTATTTATTTATTTTCATTGATGGACAGTTAGTAGTTGGGAATAACACACCACCTTACAATCTTTAATTGTAATAGCACCGCCTGTTAATTTCTATCCCCGTTCGTCCTGTCCAGCCTTTGTTTCCCCCACACATCACTGAGGTGTAGCACTGGCTTCCCTGGCTTATAATATAGAGTTCTAATAAATAATGTCTGCTCAGCTTTCAGGGAGGACCGATGATGGTCACACACATGCACTAAATATTAAAATATTTTGCTGCCAGACTAAAATATGCATAGATCTCATATAATGTTGGCAGTGTTGTTTGTTTAACTCCACAGAGGTGTGGAGTTAAACAAAGAGAACAGATGCAGACAAAAAAAAAAAAAAAAGATAATCGGCTCCAAGTTTGGACATATTTTCAATTTTGACTACAACCACTGCTGTCGACAAACAATTATGTTGTACTCAGAGAAATGTTCTTTGGGAATCTTGATGTTACATTTGCAAATGGCAGGACGTAACTAGTTATAAAACATAACAAATTAAGAAGGATATTAAACATGTACAAAAATCCACTGGATGTTTTGCCGAACTGCATATAAAGACAGCTTTGCAGCATGTAGAGGGTTCATTTTCAAATGGCAGGGTTCTTGCCAGTGCATTTGAGTGTAACGGGCTGTTAAGCGGTCAGTTTAAAAAATTACATTGTGATTACGGCTGATACGCTGCCTTTCAAATTGTGGGATTGTGTTTTGAGCACACTTGCTTGTGTAATATTTCTATATTTATGTGAGAAAACATATTTATTGGGGTAGTAGGCAACTGTTAAAGAGTTATTTTCACAGATAACGTTATGTGCGTTTGTTTTTTTTATCTAGGTTACTTTATGTCTTAACACCTCAGCCGTCATTGTGTCGATTGACCCGTTTCCATCTAAAATTAAGAGTTGCTTCCAATCTGGGGGTTACAATTAGCATGTCTGGGTTGTTTCAATAATGACGTGTATGGTGAATAGTGACCTAAATCACAAGCATTTGGAGCATCTGCGTGACGCTCATTGGCTGACATCTGGACCAGCCGCTCGCAAGCTTGCAAGTCATTGCGCAAATGCATAGTATCGGACCATCCAGGTTACCTTTAACCAAAATTCCTGGTGAGAACCCTGAACTACTGGGGTCCAAATACACAAATAAATTAACCACAGACTACTAAAAGTGAGTTTAGACAAATATGAGCGCTTTCGGCTTTTAGGGACTTACCTGTTGCTCCATCACCACACGAGCAACAGCAGCTTGAACCACATTGGTCCTGTCAAGACAATCCATACAGTTGACTCTGAAGATTCCCTCCTGTTTGCAGATGACTCCTGCCTGGTCCACCCTGATACAGGAAGAGAAAACTAATGAAACCCAGTTGGAAACTAGGGATTTATCCTCATGTTCTGTCTGACAGGACTTACCAGGCCCATTTCATGTCAGTGATGATATCAGAAATGGCATCTGTCAGTATTTGGACATTCTCAAACTTCATACCTCGGCTGAGAAACAGGATAAGACATTAAAAAGCATTAAGAGGAAATATATCTGCTGTGATATAAAAGGAAAAGTACTGTAACACATTTCACTTTGTGGTAAATGTTTTTGTTCTCTCACCAGTGCTCGTGGAAGTCAAATGACACATATGTGAGATTTGGATTGTTGTAGAGTAACACTTGCTTCAGATACGCGTCGCCTATCATCTTCTCCCTTCCGCCCTGATCGACTAAATTAATAATGACCTGAGAAATATGACAGAGTGAAGATAAAACACATCCACAGCTCTTGTGTATCACATCAACTATTTCAGATACTCCTGTGGACATAACATTACACTTAAATTCCTTGCATTCTCAAAGTAGTAATCAACCAATATGGATTTTTGGGGGCCGATAACAATAATGATTTTCTTTTAAATCAGCCTTAAATGATGACTGATACAGTCCACCAATATTTCTGAGCCAATATTTGGAGCCAATACTGATTTTTTTTCTGTCAAATGAAAACAAATGGCAGACATTTTTCTTTCTTACGACTTACTCTTCTTACGCTACAAATACATATTGTGACAGGTAACTTGATAAATATTAATACACTAAAAAATTATGGTTTTCAGTGTGGACACAGGTGCCGTGAACTTCACCTGTCAGTACATCATGGAATCAGTAAAAAAAAAAAGAAGAAAAAAAAGAGCATAATGTCCAGTGCAACAGGTCCACACAAGACAAAAACATCAACATCGGCCCAATATATCGGTTTATCATTATTGTCAAGCTAAATACAGTTTCAGCTGCTTTGTGAATGACTGACAATGCTTCTGACCCACTTATTTCAATTCTGTTCTATTAATTTCCACACATAATATTCCATCTTATAAAATTAAATAATGGCAAATAATTCAAGTCCATAATGTCCATAATTACCTAATATAACATTATTATATCCTGTGTAGATAAATGTTCTTATTTCATATATCGGTCAATATATCGGTTATCGATATCGGCTTTTTATTTACCCTCCAATATAGGTATCAGCCCAAAAATGCTATTTCAGTCAGGCTGTAGTTGAAACACTAATTTATTCCTTATTTCCTTTTCTGAAGACACAAAAAGAAAATACAGGAAACACAGCAGACTAAGTAGTAGCATAAAATGTGCAAACAAAATTTTAAAAATCTGAAAATAACATCTTAAAAAATATGTTTCAATATTCAGCAACCATAATGAGCATATTGTACTTACATTTGAATACAATGAATTTTTGCTCATAGGCTATTATAAACAGGATGACCATGTTTCAGGAGGTACAGTGGGTCATTCAATAATTGAAGGGTTGGTGCTTCGAATCTCGATCTGTCCTAGTCTGTCTGTTGTGTCCTTGGGCAGACACTCCAGTGTCACTCACATTGGTGTATGAATGTATACTGTATGAATAATCGTGATGGTGGGCGAGGCTGTTGGACGCGAAGTGGCACCCACACTTTTATCAGCCTGCCCTGTGGCTAGTTTTCTACCCCCAGAGGAAGAATGTGAAAGTGAAGAATTAATGGATCAATAATGTAAAGGTTTGGGTTCCTTAAAAAGCACAATAGAAATCTAATCCATTATTATTAACATTTTTTGCCAGATTAATTCCCAGTACATTTTTGCAACCTACTCAGTGTTTCCCCCAGTGCACGAGACTCAGTGGACCACCAGGCCTTGCTTATCCCCCCACCAGGCTAAGCATTGCTGTATATGTATTTATTTTAAAGGAGACCTATTATGCCAATCCGTGTTTTTCTACATATATACAATGTAATAACATCAGATGTTGAATGCAAACCTCAGCAAAGTTACAAAACATGTGCTATAGTGTTTATGCCATAATCCTGCAATGTGGTTTCCTGAGACTCTGAACAGTGTACAAAACCTGGCATCAGGTTGAAGCATCCAATTGGCACAAATGCTCCAACAGCATGGAACCGGCCCCAAACCACACTAACCCAGCCTGTAATTCAAACTTTCCAATCTGAAGAAGAGAAGAAGATGCCTCCCAAAACAGTCTGTTGTTTTTTCAACTGTGAAGGAAAATATCAACAGTTTTCCCTTCCAAAAGATGTTCCCGACCATAAAACTGTGGGAAGCTTTTATTTTTGCCAGCCAACAGCCACAGCAAAATATATTCATTTGTATTCATTTATAGCGCTGTAACGTAACGTAATGTAACACGCGAGTGTTCCAAAATATTAACTTGCATGATTCCTCCCGGTACAATAGTGAGAGCGGCATGCCAGATAAATTTATATTAAAACCAAAACGCCTGTGACTTGATAGCTCTGTGCATAGTAGCTCTGTATTAGCCCACCTGTATCACACAGTAAACAAATACACGTGGGGGCAGACACGAAAACCTCAGTTTGCCTCTGGTTCTGCCCGCCCCAGAAGCTCCACTGAGCTGGCCAATCAGAGAACAGCAGCGAGACTGGCCAGAAGCCAAAACTGAGCATTTGATGCATAGGCAGAAATCGGCTTGGATCGGGACTTTTGTGAATGCTGGTCTTTTTTGGAGCTGGAATTCATGCAAAGCTACTCTGTAGATCAGTGGTCCCCAACCTTTTTATTACCGCGGACCGGTCAAAGTTTAACAATTTTACCATGAACCGGGGGAGGGGGCTCTTGGTATGTGGGAATCACCTATCACGATAAATTCTTAGTTCAAGTACAACTTCTGATATTGTCTGTTGAAAGCTTTCCTTTTCTTGGAAGTTGGAGGGTCTTCTTCTGTCTCTTCAGTGTGCCTTTTCATCTTCGAAACAAAACTTTCCAAAGTTTTTTACTTATTTTGCTAAAATGTGGGTTACATTTTTAGCAATCAAGTGTAACTGACAGAATCCAGTCATTTTTCAAAATAAAAGATTGTTCAGACTCGGATAATAAATACAAGAGAAAGAATTAATTAATTAAGTATATATTTGCCAGCCAGCGGCCTGGTACCAATTGATTCACGGACCGGTACCGCTCAAACCTTCCATAAAGATAGTTAAAAGTGACAATAAAAGGTCTCCTTTACAGAAATGTATGCACATTACAGCTAGTGATAATAATGTTGAATGTTAACGCTACACTTCCTTGACATGTTTTCTAGTAAATATGTCCTAGTCAAGTCTCAATATGAGAAATCTTTATTCCATTTATCCCATTGTGTATCGTTGACATTTATTTATTTTATTATTAAAGCTGATAAAGGTGTGTTTCAGGGTGTGCATTTTTGTCAGCAGTTGGTGTTAGTATATTTAATAAATTTACAATAACATAATGGATATCATTTCATATTTTTTGTCAACTTTTAACTTTTTTATTTTAAAAACAAAACAAAAACATGGTCGGCCAATGATGGCCTTCACTAGTGGTCCTAGCAAAAGGCTTAGCAAGATTTTTGGAGGAAACCCTGCCACTAATACATTTACTTGTTTTATGCCACCATTATCCTTGTTTTTCTGTCAATTTTCAGGGTTAAAATTACCATATATATTTAGAAAACACACATAATATGTGCCCAGCCTTAAAAGATGCACAAAAATTTGCATTAGATGGGCTGCAAAGGTTAAAGGCATTATATATTGTGACCTCTGACCTTATGGCAAGATGCATAAACAAAAAGATCTGACATATGTTGAATGAAACCTGTTTTAAATCAGCAGAAATGATATTCTTTAAATCTCATGTTGTCAGATTGGTGGATCCGTTTCTTGGCTTTCAGACTTTGCAGTGGAATCCAAAACAAATGTGCAGGTGTGAACCAAACAGACTCTGATTTGATCATGGTTTATTTGGTTTTTCCGTGTGAAAACTCTTTTCGGATGGTTCAGATTTTTATAATTAATAAGACGATATGCAGGGTAATCATTGCAAAAAACAAACAAACAAAAGGAAAACAAAAGACAAAAAAATGATTAAAATCAATCCATCAGCCTTGGTTTATATAATACTTTCTCAGATAAACTGCATCACAAACCCCTTGATGCAATAAAAAAAGGTAAAAAAAAAAAAAAAATGCAATGAATGACAATAAAGCATGCAATGAACAACAATAAAACACCTTATTTAAAAGCTAGACCATGATTAAGTTTACTTTAAAGAACCATAGACTCCAGAGACATAGAAAATAATGATGAAAGAATGATTCACAACACACTTTCTCCAACACAATTTAGGTAGAATTAAAAAGCTGTTTCCAGATAAGTGGGTTCAAGAGGATATACAGCCTGAAAGCAAATCTGATAAATATGTATTGCCTGAATCGACAATATACCAATGTCACAGGATGCAAGTATTCTGTTCCCACATTGTACCGTCAAACCAAAAATAACCAGACCAAGAATATAGTTACAAATATGAACCAAGAGAATATTTTGTTGGACAAACATAATGAGATACTTTTGTGACACCAAAGATTAAAAATGCTTCATTATCATTCCCTGGTACAGGTTGTGTGGTGAACAGGATGTCGGCCATGCACATGTTTTTGGCAGTGAACAAAATTATCTGAATATTGGAATAATATCAGTGAAGAACTTGGAAAAGTATTGGGATGCAGACTACCAAGACATGTTCTGTCCTGTATTTAGGTCATTTAATAGGAAAAGACAGACCAAGTAAGAATGAATATTTGATTAAAATCCTCTTGGTAGCAAAAGTCATTGCTACCAAGAGGTAGCAACGTGTAATGACTAAAATGGTCATTACACGTAAATGGGTAAAGAGGACCCCACCCCAAATAATTGGAGTTCTATTTCATCCCTACTGACTGCCAGTGACTGAAAGCACTGAATGATCCCTTTGTGCATGCCCAGTTCGAGTAGTAATACCAAATTAGTCACACCTGTGACCCTGGATGACACTCCAGAGGTAATATAAACCCTAGTGATCCATGGCTCTGTTCCTCTTTTCTTCTCGTGTGTAGTTCACTTGCATGGCTTTAGCGGTTTGCCCTGTCGCTGGACACCCATCTGCCAGTTGGAGGTGCGATTTTTCGCCCTCTGGGGGCTGCGATGGACTGCTCTTGTTGGAGGAATAATTCCTTGCTGTGTGACCATAGTGTTACGCAGCTAACACAGATAATGGTGTTGGTATTCTGTTTCTTTCTGGTGAAGGTAATGACCGCATCCCACTCCCAGTTTTCTTTTGTATTACTGTCGCACCCATCCCATGTGGACAGTGTATGGACTTTCCTGTTTCTTTGGGTTTACTGACTGGTTACTGGTGAGTAATTGAGTTGTTTTTGCATGTGTTTGGGTCATACATGATGACGGAAAGCGTTCGCGCACCCGCTCCTGGCTCTGGCCCCATGTCATCATTACCTCCACCAAGGAGGTTATGTTTTTGCCGGCATTTATCTGTTTGTCCATCTGTTTGTCTGTCTGTCTGTCTGTGTTCAAGATAACTCAAAATCTTATGGATGGATTTTGATGAAATTTTCGGGATATGTTGGAAATGTGAACAGGAAGAACTAATTTCATTTTGGTGGTGATCCGGGAGGGGGTGGGGGGTGTACCTTGGCGGAGGTCTGCGCTCTCTGAGTGCTTTTCTAGTTAATGTTTTGTATGATTACCTGGCTGCCGCCTTCTATTGTTTGAGTTAATTTTGCATGCAATTCGGTTCCTGTTTGTTGGCGGCAAGCGTTCGTGCACCCACTCGCAGTTTTGGTTTTCTGGTGCAGATTATGGCTCCCTACCTGTGTGCCATCTGCTGTTATTGTTGAATACTCGTCTTGGGTCATAACTGGTGAAGGCACACGTTCGCGCACCCCGCTCCCAGCTTTGGCCTTAACTCACAAGTTTGTTTTTTATATCTGATTTTTGACTCTTAGTTGGTGAAGGCTACCGTCTGCTTACCCGGTCCCAGCTTTGGTTTTCTGGTGCAGATTATGGCTCCCACCCTGTGTGCCATCTGCTGTAATTGTTGAATACTCGGCTCTTGCAACTGGAGGTTCCTCAGCTGGAGCAACCTGGTTCACATAGTGCCTCTTTAGGCGTGAATGGGCTTCCGCACCTTTTGCTGTTCCCCCCTATGAAGATATTCTAAGGGAGTTGCATGCCTGTTGGAGGGACCCTTTTTCCCACCTGTCATCAGATGGGCGTGCACTGTCGTCTATGCATAATACTTCTGCAGCTGGCCTGGATTGTGTTCCAGCTGCGGAACCTGCTATTGCTGCTCTCATCGTGTCACCTGAGGAAGCGCTACGCAGAGATGCTAGGTGTCCTCGGCCTCAATGTCATGTGACTGATGACTTTATCAGCAAGGCTTATAATGCTGGGGATCGAGCTGGCCGGCTGGGTAGTTCCTTGGCGCACCTTATGTTTGCCTTGTCTGCCTCCCTTCAGGGTATTGAAGGTGCGACTGCAACTAGTGGTTTCAGTGATGCAGCCCTGCAGGCGTTTGCATTACTGACGAGAGAGCTTGGACGGACTATGTCTTACATTGTCCAGGCTCGCCGACAGGTGTGGCTTGCCCGGTCTAGCCTGTCCGAGGCACGTCGGTGGTCCCTCCACAATGTGCCCATGGAGCCAGGGCAACTGTTTGGTTCAGCTGCCCTTGAGGCTCTAGAACGGACGGTGCAAGCCCGGCAAACCAGACAGCAGCTTTCAGAGCTCAGTCACACTGTGCCTTCTTCCGCTCCTCGGGGGCTGGGGTTCGCTGGGCCACACATTCACCTTCCTCCTCAGGGTGGGCATGCTGGCCCACATTATCCTTGGCAGGGATACAACAGGGACACTTTTGTTCCCCGCCTACCAGTATGGCGGTCTCAGGTTTCGGACTCTGGCCACCACCGCCACCCCCCCATGCCCTCTATAGGCCATGGGGCCAGGCCATGGGGCCAGGCAATGATGCCAGCGGGCCAGCCGTCAGTTGTTTTTCCCAACAGCAGTTCAGTTTCTGGGCTACTCATGCAGTAGACCCGTGGGTGATTGTAATTCTGGCTCATGGGTACAGACTGCCATTCCAATACCAGCCACACATCTCAGGCCTGGTCGTGATGACAATCATTCACGACCTGACAAAGGCACAGGCCCTGGAACGGGAGCTTTCTGCCCTCCTGGCCAAGGGTGCAATTGAGGCAGTAGATCCTCTGCAGCAGCCCAGCAGTTGTTATTATTCCACGTACTTTCTCGTGACCAAGAAAGATGGTGGATTGCGTCCCATTATTAGACCTGAGGGGACTCAATCACTACATGAAGGTGTTGCCGTTCCACATGCTCAAAACAGTGGACGTCCTTCAGTCACTAGCGGAACAGGAGTGGTTCACCCTGATGGACTTGAATGACACTTATTTTCATGTACCCATTGCCCCCGAACAAAGGCGCTTCCTCAGCTTCGCCTATCAGGACCTCCATTAGGAACTTAGAGTGCTCCCTTTCGGGCTTCAATTACTTTGGTTTACAGGTTAAGGGTGTTTACCCATTTTGTGAAGGCAGCGCTGGCTCCCTTGCAGACCAGTGGAATGAAGATTTTGCCGTACCTGGACAACTGGCTGTTGTGTGCTCCGTCCGAAACGTGGGCAGTCCGGACTGCGGACTGCCAGCTGGACTATGTGGCCCGGCTGGATCTCAGGTTAAATCCGGCAAAGAGTATTCTGACCCCATCCCAAACTGCGACATTCCTTTGATTGTTCTTGGACATGGCGACCATGGTGGCTCGCCCATCAGCTCGTCAGGTGGACGACATACTCGGTATGGTCAATCATTTCAGGTTAGGAAGTCGCCTTCTTCTTATCCCTTTCTTTCAGCTTCTGGGGAAAGTCACCTCTGTGGTACATGTTGTGCCCCTAGGCTTACTGTCTCTGCATCCTCTGCAGAAATGGCTGAACAGCTTCCGCCTGGGCGTGACACATCACTGGTTGTTGCTGGTGGCCCCGTCCTGGCCAGCGCGTCCGTGGTTCCCATTGCTACACAGCATTTGTCACGGCAGGCCATGGCAGCTCCCGGACAGGCGAGATCTGCTGTCTCAATCGGGGGTTCAGATATGGCACCCAAATCCTTAGCGATGTCACCTGTGGCTCTGGCCACTGGACGGCCCACACCGCAGTTGACTGATCCTGTCAGGCAGACCATTTTCAATGCTAGGGCAGCCTCTACTCGGCTGTAGTATCAGAATAGGTGGAAACAGTTTTCCCAGTGGTGCTCTGACCGTAGTGTGGATCAGGTATCGTCTACGATCCCTGTTATTTTGGAGTTTCTTCAGTCTCTCCTGGATATTGGTTGATCTCCTTCGACACTGAAGGTATATATTACTGCCATCTCGTGTTATCATGATATGTTGGAGACTTGGTCAGTTGGGGGAGATCCCCTGGTTTCTCTGTTTTTGCGGAGTGCTCATCGGCTTGGTCCACAGGCAGCACCACGGATTCCGGTGTGCGATTTGTCCTTGGTTCTTGAGGTACTGTGCCACCCTCCTTTTGAGCCTTTGGCAGAGGCAAGGCTTAAGTAGCTTTCATGCAAGACTGCTTTCTTGTTGGCGGTTGTCTTGGCCAAAAGGGTTGGACAGTTACATGCCCTCTCTGTCAGTCCAACATGCCTCAGGTGGAGCCCTGATGGCACTAGTGTCACCCTGTAGCCTAACATGGTGTTTGTGCCCAAGGTGGTGTCCCGCTCTCATTGTAACCAGCCATTGAGATTGGCCAGCCATTGAGATTGGCGAGATCAGCCCTCTCCAGGAGAGGATGGGCATGGGCCGGAGTTGTGCCCTGTGCGAGCATTGCGTGCATATGTGACGGCTACAGCTGATATGCAGCGCTCAGATCAGCTCTTTGTGTGTTGTGGTGGCCCTACAATGGGGGATCTCCTCTCCAAACAGCGCCTCTCTCGTTGGATTGTGGACATTATCCAACATGCCTATGCTCTGAAGGGTCGTACTCTGCCATCTGGCATTAAGGCTCATTCGACCAGGGATATTTCTACTTCATGGGCAGCAATGAGAGGGGTTTTCTTTGGAATCCATTTGTGCTGCAGCCTCATGGGCTTCGCCAAGCACATTTACCAGATTCTACAATGTCAATGTGGCCGCTCCTCATCCTTTTGGCTGCATTGTTCAGCAAGGATCTTCTGAGTATTCGCAGTGAGGTTTGTATTCAGGGCCCTTCATGACATTGTTGGTATTACATCATTCAGTGCTTTCTGGCGGTCAGTAGGGATGAAATAGAATGAAAGTTACGTATGTAACTATGGTTTTATGAATCCCAGATGACCACCAGAGTTCTCTGTCACTCGGGACCCTTGCATTTTCCGCGAGAAGGGTCTGTAGGAATAGAGCCATGGATGACGAGGGTTTATATTACCTCTGGAGTGTCATCCAGGGTCACAGGTGTGACTCATTTGGTATTACTACTCGAACTGCGCATGCACGAAGGCATCATTCAGTCCTTTCAGCACCGCCCTCTGGCGGTCATTCTGGATTCATAGAACTGTAGTTACATACGTAACATTCGATATACAGTATAATAACTGACAATATGTTATTGATTTTTGTCTTATTTCAAAATATATAATGTGCCTCCCAGAAAAAGGAAACAATTTGACAGATTACTGTTGCTAAATGACCCACATGTTTAGTTTTAAAAACGTTTTTGCTTTAGTTGGAGCATAAGGATTATCCAAAACAAGGACATACTTGATATTGAAATAAACGTCGGAATGGCAGTCAATTAAAGTTCTGTCTCTGACTGTGTTTGGACACAACAATAAAATATAAGTTAAAAAAATAAAAGTAAAATATAAGTCATACATTCAAGTTTCTCTGAAAAAGTCCTCTTCATTATAGTGGATGTTGAAACTATAGCTTCAGGGCATAAAATATTTGCCAAAATGTTCAGCCTTCATTGTATTTTTTATCCATCGAGTTCCTACACACATTCAAAACTGGTACGAGCTGTACCTTGATGAATACCGTGGGGATTTCATTGCAAAGGTTTTGCCCATGAGACTGCAAATTATGGCCTACAATTAGACCATTTGCAGTACATTCCATCGAATATGGCAGAAAAAACACCATGTGGTAAATAAACTTATGACAAAACTAAATAAGACTGATGCATGGGTGTTATGAACAGCACAAAAAACAAACTGACCTGTTTTGTGTAGAGTTTTAGTTGTTCTTCAAAATGCGCCGCAAAGTAAGACATGGTCTCTTTCTCTCCTGAAACATCAGAAATATTCACATGAAACTGACCGACATGTTTAAGCACTGCAAAAATCCTAATTTCATCAAGTGTATTTGTCTTATATCTAGTCCAAATATATCATCACTTAAACTTAAAATCAGACAGAATTTGACTTCAATTTGACTAAGTCGTCAGTCTCACAGTTCTACACCTATTCAACACACATTTCAAATAAGTCACTATAACACCCCCTACATATTTATACAAAAGCATGCATTTCTGGCAGAATATTGCATCCCACCTGCGCTACGATGCTGTCTCGCCATCAGCTGTCATCGCCCGTCGTGCGAGGAGGCAGTCGCGAAGGACGGCGAAGGCCTTTGAGACTGCTGTGATCACAAGGGGAGTCTACCCTTTGAGCTCAAATTTCACCCCCTGAACATGCATGAAAACTCACCAAATTTTGCACACACTTTTGAAGTATGAAAAATAGAACTATGAAAATCAGTACACATATTCATCATATGATGACTAACAAATAACCTTATGATGGTCACACCCATAAACCAACAGGAAGTCCGGCATCTTGGATTGGAATTTCAAACATGTTGAGTTGTGGATTTTCACGGTCATCAGAATTTAACTAACTCCTCCTTGGCCATTGGGCCCAATGAGCTCAAAATTGGTGAACACTATCTAAACAAGTGGGACATCAAAAGTTATAAAAAATTTGGAATAGTTGCATTGTTTTTGTAACCTGACTTATGTCATCTGGCTGCGTTGTGCAATGCTCACACAACCATCTGAGGAGCACAGGAATCGAATCTGTTTCCAAACAAAGGAGCCAATCCGTATCGCAGGGTGGGACAACTCGGAAGCATTGTGGCTGGTGTGACCTTAAGCAGAAGCGACAGCAGTGTAGTCTTTTCAGATACACAACAACGGCAGCGTGCCTTCGGTGTTTTGAGTGTCCATATCGACTCGGCTATTTTCACTGTTTTGTCTACTCTACCATATGTTCATTCCTTAAAAGATGAACAGACAGCGGCTTTGAAAGTGTTTGTTAATGGAAATGATGTTTTCAGTCTTCTTCCGACCGGGTTTGGCAAGAGTTTGATCTATCAGATGGCTCCACTGGTTGATAAAGAAATAGTACAAGTGCAAAAGCCCATGGTTATTGTGCTATCCCCCTGGTTGTGTTGATAGAGGATGAAGTACAAAGGCTAGTAAACTAGGGCTAACAGTAATGGAACTGGGAGGAAGAAATGACAACCATATCTGCAACGGATGTTGGCAGCTAGTATTCAGTAGCCCTGAGTCATGGCTGAAGGATGAATGGAGAACCATGCTTTCCTACGACGTTTACCAGAAGAACTTGGTGGGCATCGTAGTAGATGAGGTTATAAATAAATGTCACATATAAATGGTAAGTTTAAACCCCTTCTGTTGATGTGTATATACCTGATGCTAACTATTTTTGCCAGTTAAGCGGCTTGACATCAATGTGAGTGGCTGAATCGGCACGTCAGTCAAGAGACGGACAGATTTTTAATCTAATCACATGCAAGGATTTTAGATAAGACCCCTCCTTTGAAAACAGAGCTGGTGTAGAAGACTCCCAGGTGGTATTGTGAAATACCATCTGGCAACAGTCAAGTTATTGTTTTTGTGCTATGCTGTTGCAAAGTTTGTGAAGTTTTTTTGGGGGAAAAATTGCTTCGGCTCAGACATACGAACATCGATTTGGCTGAAATTTGACACAGACGGTCTACATCCATTTAGATAAAAACATTCTGATTTTGTACTATAGCGCCCCTAGAAATGTACTTTTATTAAAATGGCAGTAGTTCGGACACGCAAACACTAATTTGGCTGAAATTTGACTCCGGCATCTATCTCCCAGTCCTACACTAGTTTATAAAAACAAATTGTGATTTTGCCCTATAGCGCCCCCTACAAATTCACCTTTACTAAAATGGGTGTAGTTCAGATATACAAACACCGATTTGGCTCAAATTTGACTCAGTTGTCAGTCTCACATGCAACATTTCAAACAAGTCACTATATAGCGCCCCCTACAGATTTATACAAAAGTGTGCATTTCTGTCAGAATATTGCATCCTGCCCATGGTACGACGTCTCACCGTTGGCTGTCTCTGGTGGTCGAGCAGGTAGGCGGTTGCAAAGAGAGGCAGTCGTGAGGGATGGCAAAGGCCTTTGAGACTGCTTGCAGTTTTAATTCCACTTTATATCTCACTGAAAAGTTCCTTTGTAGGCGATTCTGTCCGATTTTAAGTATGATGAGAAATTGGGACTAGAAATGAGAGAAGTGTTGGAGACACTGCACACTGGAAAGATTTCATCTTTAGATGCAGTGAATCCCTCATGTCTAGTCTGTGCCAGTCCCAAAAAATATTTGTAGCAATACCAAAGAGGTTTAAGTGATGTTGTTGTAGTTTCACTGACCTTTCTCTATGCGTGGCCTGGGATTGTAACGATACCCAGCCTGGCTCCAGAACACAGGAACCGAGCCACGAGTCTGCACAAAGGACAGGGTGTGGCTGTGAACATGGATCAGCTGCTCCGTCTCTACGTAGTTGGCTACATGGCCATCTGTATCCACTCCTCTGCGTTTGTACCGCATCCCTTTGAGCAAAGACGGAGGTTATTTATAACAAAGATCACAACTCAAACACAATCAGAATCAGAATCGTTTTTTATTCGCCAGATACATTTGCACATACATGGAATTCTATTCCGGCAGGTGGTGTCACTCTCAGAATAGTAATAGTAATATAAAATATAAAATATAAATGAAGACATGATCTGCCTTGGCTGAGGTCTAAGCTCTCCGAGTGCTTTTCCAGTTACAGACTTGCTTTTATGTGATATTATCTCTTATCGTTTCACTTTAAAATGTTTTTAAAATGTTTTTTAATGTCTGAATTTCAATTTTACCCTGTTGTTGACATACACGATTTCTGATTTATTCCAGTTCTTCATTACTCTGCCAAGGAATGACAGAGTAATGTGATCATCTGGGTTTGTCTGTCTGTTAGCAAGACAATTGAAAACATTGAAAGAAAAGCTGAAAATGTGCAGAAACAAGAAATAACTGGTTAAATTTTGTGGTGATCAGTGGAGGTATGAGTGTGTGTGTGTGTTTGTTCTGTGGGGGGGGGGGGGGGTTGTGGCAAGATAACTCAAAAAGCTATGGATGGATTTGGCAGAAATTTTCAGGAAATGTTGATACTGACAACACGGAACAAGTGATAAAAGTTTGGTGGTGATCCGGGGGGGTGATCTGCCTTGGTGGAGGCTGTGCTGTCCAAGTGTTTTTCAAGTTTTTGTATGGCTCTGACACCATGTTATGTTACTTCTGCCCAATCTACCATGATGTGTTAAAACTTAGTCATGCTTTTGTGTTTGCTCCACTTATCTCTAATATTGTGTTGTTTTTTATGTTTGCAATCTGCTGTGTCCTTCTGCTTTGTCTGTCAAAGCACTTTATAAACCCAGTTTTTAAAGGTGCTATATAAATAAATTTATTGTTATTTATTTATTTTAGCAGTATTATTATTATTATTAGGCCTGTCAAAATCCACTCATTAATGCAGATTAATTCATCACCATGATTAATGTGATTAAAAATTTGAAAAACGCACCTTAATAGAACTGTTGTTTACAGTTGTTTTGTTGAAACTGTTAAATGGGCTGTGCTTATATAGC
This sequence comes from Siphamia tubifer, assembly GCA_020466265.1. Classification (NCBI taxonomy): domain Eukaryota; kingdom Metazoa; phylum Chordata; class Actinopteri; order Kurtiformes; family Apogonidae; genus Siphamia; species Siphamia tubifer. The sequence continues at coordinate 11,327,900 of CM035797.1, read as the reverse complement.
GCTTTTCCATCTTCATGGTGCTCAAAGTGCTTTACATTAGCTTCACATTCACCCATTCACACACACACACACACACTCATACACCAGTAGGTTTCTAAGGTTCTGTCAGTCCTACTGGGGGCCAACGTCAGGGTTCACTGTCTTGCTCAAGGACACTTCGATGTGTGGACAGCCAGAGCTGGGACGTGAACCGCCAACCTCTCAGTCATTGGGTGACCCACTCACAAACATGTTAATTGCATATACATAGTTTTGCATGTGTTTTGAAGATGTTATCACATTTGTGGGTGTTTTTTTTTTTTAGAAGAGTTTTTGATTATGTTTTGTATTTTCCGTCACTATTTTGTTAGTTGATTTTTTGGTGAATTTAGTGGATTTTTGTGCATTCTGAGGGAAATTTGAATATAATAATTTGAGTATTGAGTCTTGGCAGGGCAGGGTTCTTTTCATGGAAGTCGTTTGTTCATGCAAAATGAAATGCAATTAATATAGATTAAAAATTTATATTTAATCATGATTAATCCAATTTAATCCAAAGCAACCGTGTGATTAATCTAATTAAAACATGTAATCATTTAACCTTCCTAATTATTATTATTATTACAACTATTATGGTGGAAATGTTTATGAATGGAAATGACTGTGATGTCTGACCTCGGGGTTAAATAGACAGGTGACCGTTGCTGTACCTGCACGGTGGCGGCTCCGTCTGGAGATCAGGGCCACAGTGAAGCGGGGATGAATATCGTCGACACATACGACTTCTTGCGGTGGTGTCTCAGGGCTGCTGCGCTCCTCGTCAGACGTCTCATTGTAGTTCACCACCAGTTCCTCTACTTGTACGAAACCCTGGATGATCGAAATAACCCAAAAGTCCACGTCTGGTACCTGGAGCATCCAGAAGGAGGGACAAAAAAAATCTAAAAAGGTGTTGGCAAATACCTGAATGAGATCATCTTTAACTAAGAGCCTCCATTCACTGATTATTTTCATTTCAGATAAAGCACAGGTGTTAAGAGCTCCAACAGCAGCGACGTTTACACTCAGCGCTACTCTATCTGGGTCTGATGGGCCAAAATTAAAAGTGCAAACAAATAATAGGCAGTACCACAGTGTACCACTCTGTACTAAAACAGGGTAACAAACTAATTTTTCTTCAGGGGTACAGTCCAATTTGACCTCAAATGAGCTGGACCAGTAAAATCATTACATAATAACCAATGAATGACAACAAAACAAAAAATGACATAAAAATTATATTAAATTATGAAAATATTCACATTTACAAATTCTACTTTCACAAAAAAGATGTGTACAGTATGAAAAAAATGTGCATCATGAGAATTATTATTCAGTTATGCATTTCTACAACTGTATTACAGATCAGATCTACAAATGCACAAAATGTAGTAATTGGCAGAATATTTGGTAAAATTGCACTTAAATTTTCTTTAGACTTTTCAGGTTGTTCATATTTGTTCAGATCATTCACATTTGATTGTTCAAGGATAGTTTGTATATGTCAATATTTTCATTACATTTTTTTCACATTAAACCAGGGGTGTCAAACTAATTTTAGATCAGGGGCCACATTCAGCTAAATTTGATCTGAAGTGGGCAGAACCAGTAAAAAAACAAAACAAAACAGAATAATATATAAATAATGTCAACTACAAACTTTTCTCTCTGTTTTATAGTGAAAAAAGCAAAATTAGATCATGAAAACAAACCATATTAAGCATTAGTTTATCATTTACACATATGCATTCTAAGGTACCTACAGATACACAAAATATTTAGGTGGAATATTGTGAAAATTGTACTTACCGGTACTTCTCTGAAGACATTTCCAATTTTTCATATTTGTTCTGATTATTCAGAATTTTTTTGTGACTTTATACTTTGTTTTAGTGTAATTAAATGAAAAAAATGTACATTACAAAGACGATTTTTTTTTTCTTGAGAATATTTATAGGTTATTATATTATGAAACTGAATTGGTCTGAATACGTGGACCATGAACTAAAATGACTCATATCTTAGTCTAATTTTTGCATTTTATAAATTCGGGCCGGATTGGACCCTTAGGCGGGCCGGATTTGGCCCCCGGGCTGCATGTTTGACACCTCTGCATAAAACAAAGATGAACACTTAGAGTTGTCATCATTATATCTCTGAACAGAGTTTCAGGGATATTATGTTTTTGGTCCACCTGCTGCCGCCAGACATCCTTCATGTGAAGGAGATAACTTGAAAAATGTTCAGTTTCAAAATTCCATATTTTCCATATCAATGAATATTATGAAGAGGAAGAACTGATTACATTTTGGACAATTTACCATTTACTCTTTTGTTTATATCTGTAAAAGTATTTGTCTGATTGACTTGGGGATGCCTCACGTCATGACATCATAGGATTGTGGGCATTTGGGGATATAGCCTTAGCAGTGACTTCTGAAGGTGTAATCCTAGTTTATAGGTTAATAATATTTTATGTGAGATCATAACTGCACATGAACTAAAACCAATTTTTCTACAGCTGTTCTCTTGTATATTCATGGGTTTTGTTGTTTTAGTTCCATACCAGTCATATTACTGTAACTCGGCTGTTCTTAATACTGTGGCTCAGTTGGGTTGAGTGGGTCGCCCAATGACCGAGAGGTTGGCAGTTCACGTCCCGTCTCTGGCTGTCCACATGTCGAAGTGTCCTTGGGCAAGACACTGAACCCTGATTTATAGGCCCCCAGTAGGACTGACAAAACCTTAAAAACCTACTGGTGTATGAGTGTGTGTGTGAATGGGTGAATGTGAAGCTAATGTAAAGCACTTTGAGCACCATGAAGGTGGAAAAGTGCTGTATAAGTGCAGACCATTTAATACCTCATCTTCACTAACATGTTTACCAGTAAATCAATTGCTTGTTGTTATTAGACTGTAATTAACAATCTTCAAAAGCAAAAAACTGCATTAAAAATGTTTTATGTCATAGTTTTCCGATATTGCGTTTTAAATACACATTTCTTTTCTTCAAAGCTTAAACACATGTTGTCCACCTCAGTGGACATTTTTGTCACTCCTTAAAAAATAGGTTCATTAAAAAGATTTCAATCCCATTGCTTTTTTAGCCTAAAGAGGAATAAAAACACTTAGGAAAAAAATCTTGACTAATTTTCTCAAAATTCATACATCAAAGGGTTAATATCTTCATTTTTGCTGTTTGCAGATCATCCCACATGTTCAATCAGGCAGTTTTGCACTAAACCCTCACCTTAAGATCAATTAGGTCCTGAATCATGTGTTTGTTCCAGAAGAAGCGGTCATCCGCCTTGAACAACAACAAATACTACAGTCAATCACAACAGAATAAGCTTTTAACAATAAAACACAGGTGAAAAACAAAGTGAAACACGTGTTTTGAACCTGTTTCCACAGGGGTAGGTCAGATTTGTCTGAGTCCCCCTGACGCTGCACACTGTTTGTCAAGTCATAGGTCATGCTGTAGTAGAAGGAGTCCGAGTCCATGAATATTTTGTAGAGTTCATCAAGAAGCCGCCGCTCCAGACGCTCCTTCTCCTTGTTTTCTTTGACCTGGAAGGCAGGGGAATACTGGATTGGGTGGTGAATAGAAGAAAGCAGTGAGTCGAAGAAAAATAAGCAACATCTTAAGAGAGTTTCAGAGCTTTTAGGAAAGAAAGACAAGAAACCTAGGGTGGAATAGTTAAAAGAAGGACAGAGACAAATACCTTCTTTTTGATTGGCCCACCAACGTTAGATTTGATCTGGCTTAAAGTTTTCATTAAGAACTTGGACTCGTCAGGAGACTGGGCCAGTTTCTCTGGTTTGTCGATTCCAAAGTGATGTTTCTTGCAAAGCTGAAAAACCCATCAATAAATTCATGAGCTTTTACACGTCAGCAAAGTCCACATGAAGAAATTGTGTAATACTGTCAACTACATAGAGCCAGAAACTACAAAATGCTAACAGGGCAACACAGTGTCTGTTTTCCTACAGTCAAAACTCTAAAGTCTACATCAGGCTACAGGATGTTGAAGGACACAACAAGGAACACATCTTATCCTAGACTCCTCCTCTTTTGTGTTACTCACTTGAAAATATTCTGTCTCACCATCCATGAAGCTCCCCTGAAAGACTGACATCTTAGCAATATTTCTTCAAATAATTTACACTGACAGTGAATACAATTAAAAGAGCTTTTAATAATTAGTGCAAAGGTCATAGAAGAAATGGTTCAGGCATGAAAACGATGTCAGTTTTCTGGACACTAAACACTATTGTTATTAAAATGAAGATACTTTCTGTTATTGGTTTTAGTAAAGTTTCAAAACTATTCTCCACACGTCATCGTGGTGGTGTGTACTGGCAAGAATCTGGCAATGCAATACAAATCACAATACTAGGATTATGTTACGATATGTCGCTATATATCACAAAACTATTAACAGGATTTTTTAAAGGTTATTTTGTGAAAAAATTAAGGCTGTCAAAAATAACGCATTAATGTAGATTAATCAATCATGATTAATCTAAAAAAAATTATAATTATAACTTTAAAGATGTTGAATAAATATGTTAATGCATATATATTCATATTTTTGCATACGTTTTGGATATTGTATCAACATTTTTGGTGATTTCTGTATTTTAGAAGACTTTTTTAATATTTTTTTTATAGTTTTTGATTCTTCATCGCTTCTTTGTTAGTTAAGTGTATTTTGCAGGAAATATGAGTCTAACTGCAGATTTATCCCACACAGTTTAGTCCATTCACAACAGCTTTCTCTTATTTTGTCATTGAATAACCTTCTGAAAACCCTGCTCAGATTTTGTCCCCCTGAAGTATTCACACAGTGGAATTGATATTCCTGGGACATTGTTTCTGGTATCTTCCCGTGATTGACTTGTTGTCTTATGTTTTGTGCATTTAATCAGGCTTTATTTAGTGACTTTTTGTTGTTATGGTGTGTGATCTTGGCCAGTTCTCCTTTGAAAAACCCATTTCATTGTTATAGATGTCAGGCTTAAATAGGTAAATAATTAAATGAAATAAACACTAACGTTTATGGTAAAGATTTCAGTTAGGTCAAATAAATCAAATACTGCACACATCTACTGGATAAACTGTTTTTGTTTGTTTATTTAATTTTTAAACTATCGATTTAACTTGCACCTTCTTCTATGTTTGTATGTATTTGTACTGTTAGTCTATTTGGTCCATTTATTTATTTATTCACTGTCACTCTCTCCCTTTTTTCCTATTATATTTTTCTGTCTTCCTCTCTCTCCTCCCTTTTCTTCTAGCTCAGGGGTCTGCAACCCTGGTCCTAGAGAGCCGCTATCCTGCATGTTTTAGATGTTTCCCTCTTTGAACACACCTGACACACATTATCAGTCTTCCGCACAGCTTGATGATAGGCTGATCATCTGAATCAGGTGTGTTGGAAGAAGGAAACATCTAAAACATGCAGGATAGCGGCTCTCTAGGACCAGGGTTGCAGACCCCTGTTCTAGCTCTTTGACTGCTGAAGTATTTTTAGATTGTAACGCCATGCTTTATGTGTTTTTCTGAATACTGTATTTCAGAAAATCTGGTGCATACATCTTCTTCTTTGTAACTAATGCTAATACATACTGTCCTGGAACTAAATAAATAAATTAAATAAACATATATTAGTGTGGATATTGCCTCAGTGTTGTTCTTTCACTGGTCACTTTTTTTGGTATATATATATATATATATATATACACAAAAGTTTACTGATATTTACTAAATGTAAAAGAAAACAGAAGTGTGGATTGTTTTTTTTTCTATTAAATCACAAATGTGATGATTTGTTTATTATTTCGAGATGACATGAGAAGTCATTCCATAAATATGAAGGTAAATCTGTTGTTAATCTCACCCAACATTGGTTGGGAGAGATTATTGTAATCACCGTGTGTGTGTGTGTGTGTGTGTGTGTGTGTGTGTGTGTGCGTGTGTGTGCGTGCGTGTTTTGTCTGCATCTGTGTGTCCACAGAGACATATCATATTATAACTCAACGAATACATGAGATATCACCATGAAATTAAATTAGCCATATATATACGTATAGCTAATGCACATCAGATGCAATGATCCATTTGAGTAAAGGTCAAAGGTCACGGTCACATTATCAGTTATAACTCAATAACAGAGAGACACAGAACTTTCAGATTGGTACCAAGAAATGTCGAAGAAAGATTTTTACAATTCTCATAATTGATGTTATCACCTACGACCAATACTTTTTGAGATCTCTGGAGGTCAACAGTGACAGGTCGCAAAATTAACTTCTGTAACACTGTTTGTGTGTGTGAAGTGTCAAGACTGTGATGGAACTGTACCTTGACTCGGTCATTAAACGTCACTGATCACCATGAACTATAAACATTAAGCTTATGATTATTCAGCAGCTGAAATATCTAAATCACAGGTGGCGTTTCCAAATGGAGGATCAGTGATGGGTGACCAATTGATTTTTGATTGCTTGACGAACAAGCACCTCAAAAGCAAACAACGATACATTTTGTAACTCTGAAACAGTGAATAATGATAGAAACTTGATATCAAAAGGAACAATAAGAAGAAGCAAAGAAAAATAATTATAATTCATGCCAAATATAGTCAGGGAGACCAATCACTTCTTGGATTGTCTTATTTTACAACTGAAGCCACAAAATTATATTAGATGTAGACAATATATGAATATTCCAGGAAGCCTATTTATCGCATGCAGTTTTAAGCAAGGGGCGAGATTAGGAATTGTCTGAATACTTGTATTATAGATACATTCATTATTCTTCTATATTCTTCCTCCATCTGCTACTAAATTAAAATTATGTGGTTTTCTGGTGTGTCCACACATACCACACCATGTTTAAACTGGAAAAACTCTTCTTCTCTTGTTGTAACGTCTGTTAACATCTGTTTTTTTTTTTTTATTATTCATCTGACTCTTTTCATTGCAGTTTTGTATAATATACCAAAAAAAACCTCTTGCCAACACAAAAACTTCTAATGGAAAAAGCAAGGTTTTTTTTCCAATATTGTAATTTTCCTTTAGGTACATGCACAAGTTATATTTGTGTAATAAGGGTCAATGGAAAATTGACTATAAATATCCTGCTTAACTAAGTAAATAATTAAATGAAATAAAGCCATGTCAGTGTGGACGTAGCCTCAGTGTTGTTAATGTTTGGGTGTCTGTGTACACACCTCCAGCTCCAGCTCCTGAGGCTCTTCATCAGACAGTGGAATGACGGCGATCTTTGTGATTTTGTAGACTTTGTGGTTTCCAGGTAAGTTGCCCACCAGAGCTTTCTGCCGGATTAATACGAGGCCGAGAGGAAGATCTGCACAGAGGAAAAACAGAGGAAGGTGTTGGTGAGAGGAGTTACATGATGGGTGCAGAATTCCTCACATTATGAAAGGTGTGAAGCCACCAGCTGCGTCCCGGCCAAAAAGTACAGATTTATTTAATAAGGCAGCATAAGACATCTGGTAAATAAATATTTAAATCAACCTCATGTCTGTAATTTGATAGAACAACAACATGTAACTTGCACAGCGGTGGTACAGCGTCAAATCCTTCCATCATCATCATCATCATCACAGATGCACACATCTCACAAAGGCAGAAAATACAAATACAGATGATTTGATATGTTTGAAGGTTACCTGTGTGAAGCTGTATCTTCCCTATAACACCTTCCACCAGACCCAGACACACAGGGTTCCATGCCAACAACAGATCTGTGGCTGCAAAAAGAAAAAAGATAAATAAATCAGACAGGAAACATCGAAGGCAGCTACACACACACACACAAAAAAAAACCAGAACAAGCTTTTACTTTTACCGAGGCAAACAGGAACAAAACGCTGTGGCCGGATGTTACTTTGTGTGATGTTTATGTTTTCGACCAAACGCCTCATGATTGCACAAGTGCTTAACATGCAAGCAAAGCAAACAAATAGTTCATCGAAATAGAAGTGTTTTCTGTTACTAGGTAAATGTTAAGTCAATGCTGTTAACCTTTTAAGCTTCAAGTCAGAATAATCAATGCTGATGTCAGCGAGGTGGGATATTTTACTACAGTTCTGCCCAAAGTAAACATCATTAATAAAGCGTGCATCAAAATAAAAACAGGATTTAGTGTGTTTTGAGTGAAAGCGTTTACACAACTGCTGTTTGGCAGATGTAGGATGAAGTCTTCAGATATCTAAACTGAACATACTCTATCTAAAGCACAGGTGTCACACATGTGGCCTGGGGGACAAAACTGGCCTGCAAAAGGGTCCAGTCTGGCCCCGGGATAAATTTATAAAATGCATAAAAATTACATGAAAGATCAAATCAAGGATGTTATAAAAAAAAATCAATCTAAAAAGTGTCTTACACCAGACAAATACTATCATAATAACCTAGAAATAATGGGGAAAAAAGTTAATTTTCCTCTTTGATTTAGTTCAAAACATTTAGAATAAAATTACACAAAAATGTTTATACTTACAGACTAGACTTTTACAAAACAAATTTAAAAACCTGAACAAATATAAACAACCTGAATCATCTTAAGAGAAGTGGAATGTTCTAATTATTACTAAATGTGTGTATTTGTAGATCCACTGTGATTTGTAAAGCACATGTATAAATGATAAAGCACATGTATAAATGCTACACTAACTTGTTAAACTTGCACTTACTTTTTTTTTTAAAAATGTTCAGCTTTTTCATATTAGCTCATGTTATGTTCAAGTACAAGTTGTAGACGTAAGCATTTTCACTATGGAGTTATAGTTTTTTCCCCTCAAAAAGATAGAAAAATAACTTTAGAGTTTATTTATAAATTGTTATCCTATTACTTATATTATGTTACTGGTTCTTCCCACTTTATTATACTTGGCAGTATGTGGCCTCTGAACTAAAATAGGTCTAACAGCCCTAAGCTAAAGGGAAAAAGACAATATATTATCTTGATATTAAAAGGGGGAGGTTTCCCTGGAGAAAAAGATTTTTAAGAGAAGATATTTCTGCAGATCTTCATGTGTGATGGCCTTTTGTTTTCTGTGTAATTCTATATTTGTTTTTTTTTTCACATTTTTCCTCTAGTTGTGGCATTTACATTGTTTGATCTCACTATGTCTCTTACCTTGTTTTTCGTCTTATGTGTTCCATATTTTGGGTCTCTTCTCTATATTTGACATGGTTTTGATGATGCCAACATCATCACTAGATAACTCAAAAGACAAATTCATGTGGCCTTATTCTTATATATTTAATGCCTCTGTGACCCATTTTGGCTCCTGACCCTAGATGTGGGAAAGGCAGCTCTTTACACACTGCTTATACTCACATGAAATGAAACCTAATTGGGTTTTGTTTTTTTTTCTAGTAATATCAGTCTGTCCACTCCATCACGTTACAATGAAAGTGTTTTTGAGAAGAAAAAATGCCCTTTTTTACTTCTATACACTCGGATTAAACTCAAAGAAAAGACAATAGTTAAGTCATATGATTAAAGACGTTGGTATTTGTTTATAGGAGAACATCAGCATGTTTCCATTTCAACAGGCCAAGTGTGAAATAACTTCTGGTCATGGAAGAACTTGGTAACCAAAGGGAAACGAGGAATGCTTAGCAGTGGTGATGGATTATACATCATGGTGGAGAAAATTGGAAAAATGTGAAGGGTGTGCCAAAGGGTGGTGAACATCAACTGTACACTGCTTCAGACAATGACTTCCTGTTCCACCAGCCAAAGAATTCATGTACAAGGAAACTGGCTGTAAGGGCCCCACAGGGTCAATAAAACAGAAAGAAATACTAAAATAATACCAAAACTTCACTGAGAAAGTCTAATTTAATGGACATACTTCAGCATGTGCCTGAGAGTGGTGTGGAAACCTAGTGAGGAGTCGAAACCCTTTTTCCAATTAAATAATGAAACAGTGGTGCAACTAAAAACCTGTTCAGGATGGCTGCACAGCCATACAGCTTCAACCGACACACAGGATAACATGTACAGACCTCCCTTATCACTAATGAAACTTCACTTTGTGTTCAGCCAATGGTTTCACTTGGAATAGTCTGTTTCCTCACAGCCAACAGTATTTTACAATCCTAAAGTACTTTCTGTAACAGCCTCAGCATTCATCTGCCACAACAGAAAGCATTCTCAGTTCCTTTATTTAAGGAAAAGCACCAATATGACACTGAAAATACTCTACTATGACTAAAACGTGTGCAAATCTCACTTAAGTACAAGTACGCATTGTCAGCAAAATATGCCTGTACAGTTTGAAAAGTAACAGTGAAACAGTGCCCACCTGCATTTTACTGTTACACATTGTTTTTTTCTGATTATTTTACTGATATATTAATGTGCATGTTGCATTTTTACTAAAATAGTTTAGTAAGTTTGGGCTGATGTAGCCTATATTACACACAGTAGTAGTAGTTTAAGAAACCACTTTAAGTGTTGCCATCCTGTGTCACACACATATCACCATGGAAGACATTATTAGCTCATTCAAAGTCATCAAAAACAACAGTTATGCAATCCAGTCCTAACTCCTGTGTGTATTGTGTGACTAAAACTGACAAAAAAGAAAACAGTCAAAAGCCCTGATTTTGTCAGTACATAGACATTTATGGAATAACTAAAGTGAGTTTGGGTTTTTATCCAGAAATATGTTACGTGGTTAGATATCAGCTTTGAAATTAAACTACTATTAGCTAATTTTGTTGATATCATTGTATTTGTCCAAACAAATGTACCTTGAGGCATTCCAGCATTTTAGGCATACAGGCATTAAAATGGCTGAGTAATTGAATAAATCATGGTGTCATCAAGGATTTTTCCCCTAAAAAAACATCTCTAAAAAACATCATGAAAAAGGACAAAAAAAACTGTAATCTAACAAGAAACTCCAGCTGCCAGATATATGTAAAGCAGCAGCATGAAACACAGTATGTCTGCGAGATATACTGATGAATAAAATGGGAATAGGAATGTATGTATGCATGTGAAGTACATGCTTGAGGAAACTACCTTATTTGGAGTGTCATGTAATGTGGTCAAGGTGTGATGGCAGGAGCATCTTCCACACATATGACAACCAGCAGCAGTCAAACATCATATATATATATATATATATATATATATATATATATATATATATATATATATATATATATATATATATATATATATATATATATATAATAGAATTTCACAAGCTGTTTACTACGTCACACTGATTGTATCATTCCATCAGAAGTGTTAATTAAATGTCAGATCCATCCAGCCCTGTCAGATTGTCCTTTCTGTTGGAGCGTATTGGGTCTGAAGGGAAGGCTGTCATGTCTAACACAAGGAGCAAGGCAATAACTTTACTGTCTGTCTGGGCTGGTGGCACTGCCGGAATAATGAGTTCAAGAAGTCGGAATGAAACACCATGTTTCTGACCCTTTCAATGTTAAATCAAGTTGTACTACTAACACAGCTGGGTCATTTCTGGTGCTTTAGTTGTTGCTGTTCATTACGGGGTGAAGGAATGAAGGGGACTACAGAAAGAAATGTGCCAAATGCAAAGACGTCAATTAAATCACCTTAACTATGTATATTCAAGTGGACTAATCACCCTGTTGACCCTCTGTGCTGTAATGATGAGTGTTGGTTTCAGTAAATAGCCGGCTCCAGCACAGGGAGCCGTCCTCCAGTACATACCCGGTCTGACCGTCATGCTCCCGTCCTTTCGGCTGCACCACAGAGCTCGGTCCCCGCTCTGGAGAATGTAGTCGTCTTTGGCTTGGAATAGCTCCATATTGTCCCCTTATGTAGTGTGAAAATAAATAACGGACTGGCTAAAGAGCCAGGTTGGGGTAATGACCAACTTCCAGGTCCTGAAAATGTAGTGTAGCTAGACGGACAGGGACAAGCTAGCCCGGTTAGCTGCTCTCCCAGAGGCGCCTAAGCCACGGTAGCTAGCTACCTAATCAGGCTAACAGCAGCTGGATGCGTGTCGGGTTTGTTTATTCCGCCTCTACGCATACTGACCATCACATTTTGTTTCCAGGTCAGAAGCGTATTTTCCCACAGTCACGGTAGACATATTAGAGTGGAATCCACATGAGTGAATGAGTGTGAAAGTGTCCCAGGAGATGTTCCATCCAACACCGAACCGACAGTTTCCTGCTCCAAACAAAGTCACGTGTCCCCAGGCCGTCGTCACGGGCACAATGTAAAGAAATAATACATTTAAGATATATATATATATATATATATATATATATATATATATATATATATATATATATATATATATATATATATATATATATATATATATATATATATGTATGTATGTGTGTGTGTGATAGGTAATAGTAATATATATTAAGAAATATTGTAAACACATTGTAATGAAAAAAAGATAAATATATTTTTTAAACTAGAAATGTGCTCTGAGAGCACAGACCTCCACCAAGGCAGCCCCCCCTCCATCGTCCGCTGGTTCACCACCACAATTGAATCATTTGTCAATCTCCCCATTACAACCATACCCTGAAAATTTCATAAAAATAAATCAATTTCAAAATACATCCATTCGTTTTCAAGTTATGTTGTACACAAATCAACAAACCAAAGCCGGGAAAATAACCTACTTGACAGGGGTAACAAAAAACAATAACCCACCAACCAACAAGTAAATCAATAATGGTAAAAACAAATATACTAAATATTGCCACCCAACACCTAAATAAATAATAATGAAATCAAAACAAACAAGTGCACACTGGCCAATAAGTCAATAAAAAAACTCTTTCAAGAGATTCTGCCCCTAATTATTAGCGCTGTCCTAAAAATAATTAGCACTTTATTAACTAAAGGATATGTGCCGCAGTCATTTAAATACGCTGTTATTAAACCAATTTGAAAAAGCCTACTCTAGCTCCTGACATTCTAGATAATTATAGGCTTATATCCAATTTGCCCTTCCTCTCAAAGGTTTTAGAATGAGTAATAGTTAAACTGCTCTGCCAATACCTGCAGGATAATAGTTTATTTGAACAGTTTCAGTCTGGCTTTCGTGCCCATCAAGGCACAGAAACTGCATTAGTTAAAGTCACTAATGACTTATTATTAGCCGCTGACGTCAGATTAATATCGGTCCTGGTGTTATTAGACCTTAGTGCAGCCTTTGACACCACTGACCACAGTATCTTAGTGCAGAAATTAGAATGTGATATAGGTATTAGAGGAGCAGGCCTCCGCTGGTTTAAATCATATGTATCTAATCGCTCCCAATTTGTTAAACATTAATCAACAAACATCGCCATTCTCCAGACTTACAGACTTATGGTGTGCCTCAAGTGTCTGTCCTTGGGCCTATTTTGTTTACGTTGTATATGCTCCCTTTAGGTAACATCATTAGAAATCATGGCATTAATTTTCATTGTTACGCGGATGACACACAGCTATATTTATCAACTAAACCTGATCAGGCCAGGCAAAGTACATGCGTCCAAAACATAAAGACTTAGATGAGTGCCAATTATCTGTTATTGAACCCTGAAAAAACTGAAGTCATTATAATTAGCCCTAAAAATGCGAGAGACTCCCTAACTGACCAGATAGTTACTTTAGACAACTTAAGTATAACACCCAGTGCCACAGTTAAACATTTTGGAGTTTTATTTGATCCAGATCTTTCATTCAAAGCACACATTCACCAAACATGCAGAACAGCCTTTTTCACAATTGCAACATAGCCAAAATTAGGAGTAATCTGTCTAAAAATAATGCAAAAAAAATTGATTCATGCATTTATTACATCTAGATTAGATTATTGTAACTCCTTCCTTGTAGCGTGTCCTAAATATTGCTTAACATTTTTGAACTGGTTCAAAATACAGCAGCAAGATTATTAACATTAACATTAACCCCCTTGTTAAAATCTTGACAGTAGAAACAAAGAGGTTTACAGTCTGGTACAGAAATGGTTTCAGTCTCAGTAGTTAATTTCCCCCTTTAAATGTATTTAAACATTTATATTCTATTAAGCCTTAGAATCAATCAGTGAAGAACAGAAGAATTCCCAGAAGAATGGGACCGAAAAAGATCGTGGATGAAGTTGAGGATATTAAGATCTCCCTCAACACGCTCATTCACAAGGTGACTGCTGTAAAGGACCAGCAAGCGCAACTTCTGACGCTATTGGAAGAGGTGAAACAGCTTTGTTGCTTGAATGCGGAGAAAGAGCGACGTATTGTTGAGCTGGAGAGCCGAGTGAATGAACTGGAACAGCACTCCCGCATGAATGATGTGGTTATCACGGGTCTCAAGATCAAGCCGCGGTCATATGCACGCGCGGTGGTCTCAGACGCCGGGGAGCTTAGTGAGTCGGAGACGCAATCGGTGGAGCAACAGGTTGCATCCTTCCTCAGAAGCAAGGGGATAGAGATGGACCTGGAACACATCGAGGCCTGTCACCAAATACCCACAAGAGGCTCGAGAAAACCCATGGTCATAATGCGGTTTGTGAATCGGAAAAACAAGGTAGCTCTCCTGAAACAAGGACGTAAATTGAAAGACACGGATGTTTACATGAACGACAATTTGACAAAACACAATGCAGATATCGCAAGAAAGGCAAGACAACTGAAGAAACAAAACAAGATTCAACATACTTGGGTAGCAAACTGTAGAGTCCTAGTGAAACTAAATGGGATGCCGGAGGAAGCAAAAGTAATAGCAGTAAGGAGCATAGAGGAGCTGGATAAACTGACATGAAGCCTACAGGTAGTAGCCTACTCAACACACACAAACCACAAGCAGCCATGCAGACAAGACAATCACAAGCAGACTTGGACACTTTGCAACCAATCACTCTTTACCAAGAAAGGGAACTATATCAAAATACAACCGATCCACTGACAGACATGGATCCTGATAACTTTATGAGTCCGAGTATTAATTGCAACTATCTCACATATGAAGAATATAATATAATCAATACGAAAGGGAAACTATCCATACTACATTTTAATAGTAGAAGCATGTCTAAACAATTTGACTCAATTAAGGAGTATTTGGAATTGTTTTCACACCCCTTCAGTGTCATAGCCATTTCAGAAACATGGTTCAATCTTGAAAGAGGTATATATTTTCATCTGGAGGGTTATCAATTAGTATATGTAAACAGGAACAACAAATCTGCTGGAGGGGTTGCTCTATATATGTTCATAATTCACTACAATTTAATACTGTGGAAAATATGACTATAGCAGTTGATGGGTTAATGGAATGCATAACCATTGAAATACAGATGGAAAATACGAGAAATGTTATTGTGACTTGTATATATCGGGCTCCTGGGTCAAGTGTGGAGCTATTCAGTGAATGGATGGAGAAATTATTCTCCACAATAAACCAAAAGGTGTTATTTATATGTGGAGATTATAACATTGATTTATTAAACCCAGATAAACTTAAATCCACCTATGATTTTGTTGACACAATGTATAGTCTGTCTCTGTATCCAATGATAACAAAACCAAGTAGAATAACTGCGCACAGTGCAACAATTATTGACAACATATTTACCAATATCATGGATGCACAAATAACCAGTGGCTTACTCATTTGTGATATATCTGACCACTTACCTGTCTTTTCTGTCTATGATTGTTGTCTAAAAAAATTGTGCAATCCCGAGACAATGTTCTCAAAGAGAGTGAAAAATGAAAAAACTATAAATGCTCTGAAAAATAGTTTGGCGAGCCAAGATTGGAGTACTGTGTATGCAGAAGGAGATGTTGATGGTGCATACAATAGATTCCTAGACATATTTATGTCATTGTACAATATGTACTGCCCTGTTAAAAGTTTCTACTTGGGAAACAAGTGTGCAACAAGCCCATGGCTGACAAAAGGAATCTTAAATGCATGTAAGAAAAAAAATTATCTCTATAAGTCATTCATCAAACTTAAAAGTCCGGAAGCAGAAACTAGATATAAAAGGTATAAAAATAAACTTATAGATGTTATAAGTAAACAATCATATTATAAAAGGAAAATATATGAAAACAAGACCAACATTAAAGGAACTTGGGATGTACTAAACAGTATGATTAAAAAAGGGTACTCAAAATCAGAGTATCCTGAATATTTTATGGACAACAATATTGAAAACTATAATATGAGTAAAGTAGTAAACAGTTAATAAGTTAATAAGTTTTTTGTAAGCATTGGTCCTGAGTTGGCTGCAAAAATCCCAGACCACACATCTGATCTCTGCTACAAACAAAATCCTGTATCTATTTTTTCTCTCTGCAACAAATGAGGAGGAAGTTATAAGTGTTGCTCTCAATTGTAAAAGCAAGTCTTCGAAAGATTGCCATGACATAGATATGGAACTTGTAAAAAAGGTTATTTCAAGTATTGCTGAGCCTTTCACATATATATGTAATTTGTCTTTTCTGTCTGGTCGTTTTCCCCAGAAAATGAAAATTGCCAAAGTGTTACCGCTATTTAAGGATGGATGTAAACACATATTCTCAAACTACAGGCCAATTTCACGTTTACCTTAATTCTCCAAAATACTTGAAAAACTATTTAACTCCCGCCTGGAAAGTTTCTTGGTAAAACACAATATAATAAATGAAGGTCAGTATGGGTTTCGTGAGAAACGAACCACATCAATGGCAATTCTTGACGCAGTTGAAAAAATCACTAATGCTCTAGACAATAAAAAATATATAGCAGGTATTTTCATTGATCTCAAAAAAGCATTCGACACAATCAATCACCAAATCTTATTCAGGAAGCTAGACCACTATGGCATTCGTGGAGTGGCGGGTGAATGGTTACAGAGTTACTTAAGAAATAGAGCTCAGTATGTCACAATAGGGCAATATACATCTGATTATCTTGACATTACCTGTGGTGTCCCCCAGGGGTCAGTGTTGGGGCCTAAACTATTCAATATTTACATAAACGATATTTTTGATGCATCACAATCCTTAGAACTCATTCTCTTTGCAGACGATACTACAATTCTTTGCTCTAGTGACAGTCATAGCAATCTGGAGGCTACGGTGAATGAGGAAATGACTAAGATAAAAAAGTGGTTGGACACAAATAAACTTTCTTTAAACCTAAAAAAAACTAAATCCATGGTGTTTGGTAATTTTAGCCCTGAGTTTGAATTTAAATTAGTCATCGATGATGTCCAAATTGAAACTGTCAATGAGAATGCATTCCTCGGAGTGCAAATAGATGATCATCATGGAAAGCTCACATCAGACACACAAAAAATTAAATTTCTAAAAGTCTCTCAATCATAAATAAAGTTAAGTTTTGCTTGGATGAAAATTCTCTCAGAATGTTATACTGCACGCTAGTACTTCCCCACTTCATGTATTGTGTTGAAGTATGGGGGAATACTTATCAGTGTACAATTGATCCATTAATTAAGCTACAAAAACGAGCCGTGCGAATTATACACAAGGTGGGATTTCTGGATCATACTAATCATTTGTTTATTTACTCACAATTGCTTAAGTTTCCTGAGCTTGTAGAATACAGCACCCTAATCATCATATATAAAGCACATAATAATATTTTGGCATTCAACCTGCAAAAATTTTACACAAAAAGAGAATACACTCATAAACTGAGAGGAGAGGACAATTTCAAACTCCCTCGTGCTCGAACCAAGCGTAAACAATTTTGTGTGTCTGTCTGTGGAGTAAAATCTTGGAATAAACTAGCAACCAATTTCAAGCAATGTCTTAATATTCATCAATTCAAACGGTTATATAAATCCACGGCCCTATCAATGTATGAAGTCAGTATGTTCTAAATAATTTTGTTTTGTATTACTGCTTGTATTGTCAAATTCGGTATTTCATTTTTTTTCCTATATATGTATATGTATATGTATGTGTGTATGTGTGTATGTGTGTGCATGTAAATATGTGTGTGTGTGTACGTGTATGTGTGTACATATGTTTGTACATATATGTGTATATACATTATTGCATTACACATGATGTACAGTAAGCTCTGCTCTACAAATTGTTTTGTTCTGTCATGTGTCGGAATACACAGAAGTTAAAATAGATAATTTGACAGAAATTGTATAAAAGGGGGTGGGATTAAATAAGTTCTCTTCCTCCCACTCCTTTTCAGGTACTTTTTTTTCTACATTTTTTGAAATTTGGAGTTTGTAAATTTGAGTTTGTAACTATATATATATATATATATATTTATTTATTTTTTTCTCTTTTTTCAAAAGATGTATGTTATATCTATGGCTATGCTTTGATGTATTTCACCTGAAATAAAATTAAAAAAAATAAAAATAAAAAAAAAATTCTCCTCCTTACATATAAAACCATTAATGGTATGGGCCCCTCTTATCTAAAAGATGATCTGGTTCCATGCCAGCCCAATAGAACCCTTCCTTCTCAGATTGCAGGTTTATTGAACAGTTCCCAGGGTTTCTAAAAGTACAGTAGGAGCTAGAGCCTCCTGTCTTATGCTTCCATTTAATAATAAAGAGGCCGACACAGTCTCTACATTTAAAATTAGGTTGAAAACATTCCTCTTTGAGAAAGCCTATGGTCAGGATAGTTAAAAACAGACTGAAGTCACAGTCCAGTCTGAGCTGCCCCAGGAGCTAAAACGCTTTTCTCTCTCTCTCTCTCTCTCCCTCCCTTTCTCTCCCTCTTGCATCTGTCATTTTTATCACCTATCTTACATACCAAGTGTGTTCATAGCTAGTCACCTGGTGTCCTCTTTTCCCCATCCCCCCTTGGGGGGAGTGGTGGCTCCCTTGACAGTGTGCGTGGGAGCCATGGACGACAGAATCTGCGGTGACTCGCCTGTGCTGACCAGTGACCCCAGACCTCCTCCCTCGCCTGTCTGTGTCTGGACCAGCCCCCCCCCCCCCTCTCCTTCATTTATAAATGGACATTCATCTATAGCCTGTCCATCCATGGGAGTGGATGGTGGTTCAGTGTGGTTCTCCTCAAGATTTCTTCTTTTTGCCACTGGGTTATGAACTTTTTTCTTTGCCGAGAAGGAGTGTCTAAGGACAGGGAATGCTTGGGACTTTTCATATATCTATGTAGTTGTTTGTGTTTCTGTAAAGCCCTGTGAGATTACTTTGTTGTGATTTGGAGCTTTATAAATAAAATTGAATTGAATTAAACAAATAGCAAAACATCTATCTATCTATCTATCTATCTATCTATCTATCTATCTATCTATCTATCTATCTATCTATCTATCTATCTATCTATCTATCTATCTATCTATCTATCTATCTATCTATCTATCGGTCTATCTATCTGTCTGTCTGTCTGTCTGTCTGTCTATCTATCGGTCTATCTATCATAACATCTTAAGTAAACATATATCCTTCACTCTATGTATATAGACGAAATCTAGGGATAATGATAAGTGACAATTGACAATAAGTGAGTGTGAAATATTTCAAAATATCCAATATAGATTTCAAAATATCCAATCCAAGACACACAGGCATCTGATAATTTGAACCATTTATCCATCCACCAGATTGACATGAGCCAGATCTAGATACAACAGATCTAGCCCAGGCTCTGCTGTAGCTACAACACCCTTTCCTTCCTGATTTACAGACTTTCTTTTGTACAATTAGCAGGAAAGCTAGTGACACTTTTGACACTGACAATAGGATGTCAGTGTCAAAACAAAATGCAAATGTGACAGAATGAAGGTAAAGATTCAGACCTTCATGATGATACCAAAAATCATCATCCTGGAGACGATAGACCCACATGGATCAGGAGA
This sequence comes from Siphamia tubifer, assembly GCA_020466265.1. Classification (NCBI taxonomy): domain Eukaryota; kingdom Metazoa; phylum Chordata; class Actinopteri; order Kurtiformes; family Apogonidae; genus Siphamia; species Siphamia tubifer. The sequence goes on along the minus strand of CM035797.1, from coordinate 11,308,015 downwards.
CAGTGGAGTTACCTTCATCCAGAGGTGTTGTGGACTGGGATGAACCAGCACCCACTGGATACGTGGACTTGAATCCAGGTCATTTTGGGAATATATGGACAGCCATTAACCTTTCTTACTTTTTATTACAAAAATTGTATATCCATACAGCTATATTTCTACATTTCATTCCTATATTTTGTGTTTCTAATTATAACTGAATGTGGTTTGAGCTTTTTGAAGTTGTAACAAATGAGATTTTTGTGCTAAAAATTTTTAAATACAGTTTTCAAAGTTGTGTTTTTCTCCCACATAAATATTAAAAAGTGTTAAGTAAATATGGTGATTGTGGGATTAGAGTCACTGCTGATATAAGGTTATTATACACTTCATAATTTTGGTGAACATCATAATTTACTATTACATAAGTATTTGATACAGCACTACAAATTCAACATCAGAACTACTGACAGGGATCAAGTCAACTGCTGAGGCAGAGGCAGAATGTTACCAAATTGTCAACAAATGGAAGTTAACACCTACGCCGACACTAATGGGTATTTCTACTGTATGTAATATATATATATATATATATATATATATATATATATATATATATATATATATATAAAATGTTCCTCTCGCTCCACCTGGACAGTGTCTCCTTCAGACTCGGGTCCTCTACCAGAGGCCTGGGAGCCTGAGGATTCTGCGCAGGATCTTAGCTGTTCCTAGCAATGCGCTCTTTTGTACAGAGATCTCTGCTGTTGTTCCTGGTATCTGCTAGAGCCATTATCCCAGCTTGGGGGTCACTGCCCCTTGTTCTCCGATCACTACTGGTAACACTGTTGCCTTCACACTCCACATTTTCTCTAACTCCTCTTTCAACCCTTGGTATTTCTCAAGCTTCTTGTGTTCTTTCTTTCTGATGTTGCTATCACTGGGGACTGCTACATCTATCACCACCACTGTATTCCCATGTTTATCCACCACCACTATGTCAGGCTGATTGGCTATCACCATCTTGTCAGTCTGGATCTGGAAGTCCCACAGGATCTTGGCCTGTTTGTTCTCTGTCACCTTTGGGGGGGTGTCCCATCTTGACCCTGGGACCTCCAGTCCATGCTCTGTACAGATGTTCCTGTACAGTATGCCCACTACCTGGTTATGCCACTCAATGTATGCCTTGCCTGCCAGCATCTTACACCCTGCTGTGATGTGCTGGACTGTCTCAGGGGCTTCTCTACACAGCCTACACCTGGGGTCCTGTCTGATGTGGTAGACCCCGGCCTCTATTGCTCTGGTGTTCAGGACTTGTTCTTGCGCAGCCATGAGTAGTGCCTCTAGCTCAGCCTTTTCCAGCCACTGGTATGTCTTTTCCATATCAGCCACTTTCTCAATTTGCCGATGGTACACGCCGTGCAAGGGTTTGTCCTTCCATGATAGCCCATCTGGTTCCTCAATTTTACTGGGCTTTTGTTGCCTGAGGCATTAACTTAGCAGTTGGTCATTGGGGGCCATTTTCTTGATGTATTCCTGGAGGTTTGCCGTTTCCTCCTGGACAGTAGTTCTGACACTTACTAGTCCTCGGCCCCCTTCCTTTCACTTAGTGTACAGCCTCAGGACACTGGACTTGGGGTGAAACACTCCATGCATGGTAAGGAGCTTCCTTATCTTGATATCAGTGGCTTGTGTCTCCTCCAGTGGCCAGGATATTATCCCAGCTGGGTATCTGATCACAGGCAGGGCATAGGTGTTAATGCCTGGATCTTATTTTTGCCATTCAGCTGACTTTTCAGGACCTGCCTTACCCTCTGTAGGTATTTGGCTGTGGCTGACTTCCAAGCTGCGTTCTCATGATTACCATTTGTCTGTGGGATCCCTAGGTATTTGTAACCTTCCTGCACATCTGTGATGTTCCCTTTAGGTAGGTCAACCCCTTCAATTGTGATCGCCTTTCCTCTTCTAGATATCATCCGCCCATATTTATCTTGTCCAAATGACATCCCAATGTCTTTGCTGTAGATCCGGGTGAGGTGAATTAGGTAATCAATGTCATGCTCATTCTTGGCATACAGCTTGATGTCATCCATGTAGAGAAGGTGGTTGATGGATGTTCCACTTCAGAACTGGTATCCAAAGCCACTCTTTGAAATGATCTGGGTGAGGGGGTTTAAGGCCTATGCAGAACAGCGGGGGGACAGAGCATCTCCTTGGTATTTGCCGCATCTGATGCTCACCTGTGCAATTGGCTTTGAGTTGGCCTCCAGAGTCGTCTTCCACAGCCTCATTGAGTTCTGGATGAACTCTCTTAATGTCCTGTTGATGTTATACAGCTTTAAGCATTCCACTATCCATGTGTGTGGCATTGAGTCATAGGCTTTCTTGTAGTCAATCCAGGCAGTGCACAGGTTGGTGTTCCTCGTCTTGCAATCTCTGGCAATTGCCCTGTCAACCAGTAGCTGGTGTTTTGGCTCCCCTGGTGTTGTTACCTATTCCTTTCTGTGCTCTGCTCATGTATTGCTCCGTGTGCCTACTCATCTTAGTCGCTATGATGCCTGATAGTAGCTTCCATGTGGTGCTGAGGGAGGTTATAGGCCGGTAGTTAGATGGTATTGTTCCCTTCTGGGGGTCCTTCATTATGAGGACTGTCCGGCCTTGGGTTATCCACTCTGGGTGGTTTCCCAATATCAGCAGATGGTTCATCTGTGCTGCTAGGCATTCATGGAGTGCTGTCAGTTTCTTAAGCCAGTTGGCATGAATCATGTTGGGCCCTGGTGCTGGCCAGCTCTTCATTTTGGACACTCTGGTTTGGATGTTTGCTAGTGTAATGACTATTGGTTCTTGTTCTGGGAGGTGGCTGTGCTCTGCCTGTAAGTCTGTCAGCCATTGGGCATTAGTGTTATGTGTTGCCTCCTTCTCCCAGATGTTCTTCCAATATTGCTCAGTCTATATATATATAAAGCCACCATGTATATACACACACACATACAGAGTGCTCCTGTAAAGACAGGAAGAAAAAAAAGTGAGGCCTGGTATGTCTCAGTACCCTGAGGGAAAAGTCAACAAACGGCTGACCTCAGATGGTGATAGAACTGTTTATCTGAGCAGTAAAATGTCTCACGTGGACAACTCAGCCACCACTTAAACAGCTGACGGACTGAGAAGTATCTACAGGAACACACACACAAACACTCATAAATCATTTGAAGCGCAGATTAATTCAGAAGATAAATATGTCGTGAAAAATGTGCCACACTTCGCAGAATTTACAGAAACCCAAAGATTAGTCACAAGTAATTTCAAATACATTTTATTTTCAACCGTATCAATGTGACTTTCTTTTAATACATTACTTTTGCTGTTCATAAACCACAAGTGATCAAGCCACAATCCATAATTTGAAAAGAAGCGGTCTTACCTAACGGATGGCTTGTTATCTCATCATATAGTGACAAATACACAAACAGAATGTAATCATAAAAGTAATTCTGGACCGTTCTCAAAGACAGATTGAGGTTTTCTTGCACTTTAGTGGCTATTTTTAAAACCAAGTAATTATCTCACAGTTGGCTTTGTTAAGGCTTTAGGCCGTTTTCATGTCGGTGCTATTACAGATTGTGGCTTTGGTAGTTATACAAGGACATTCAAACAACTTACACTGACTCCTTATTAACACAGAGTGCTGATTGTCTCACATCTCAAGTAAGATACACCTCTTAGGTCCTTATTCATAGACATTCATAGATGTACCAAAATACTATATAATGATATAAATACTGATATAATATTTTGAAATAACAAGTAAACTAATGCACATACAAACACATCAATCAAAACTCATGTAACTGATTTTTCAAATGAAGTGTTGCTGATTTTTTTTCCAGCAAGGTAACATTTCCGTGATAGCAAAGTGCAAAGACAGCAAAATCAGTAATGCACCAAAAAGCAGCATCAATAAACATGTTCACTGTGTTCTGTGACAAAGCAGCTCCAACATAGCCCCCTGGCTATAAAAGGGAAAATGTTTATCGGTGGACTGAGTTTTGCAGTGATTCTGCTTTAAAGCCCCAGTGTTTGCATTTGCACACTAACAAATGCTCCCAGTGAATTCAGAAAAGCTCAATACAATATCAGATTGTGACAAAAGGCAACTACACGTAACATTTCTTAAGAAAATACTCTTTTCTTCCATTTATTGATAAAGGCCTCTTAATCAAACTTTGACTACAAATTGTTCTCATTGACTGAATCATGATAGCTGTCTTATTATGCACAACATAGAAGGCAACAACATTGGCTTGAAAAACATGATTGCACTGAGCTACCATAATTTATGTGCTGAATGGCAGGAAATACCAACACTGTTAATCAATGCATGCAACTTTCACAAATGCAGTAGTGAGAGGAGGGAGAAGTTTAGCCAGAGCAGATTTGTTCACTATCAAATGTACAGCAGGATGTCCTTCTCTCTCGGTGTATGAAATGTGCAGTCATTATGAGATCTCCTTTGCCAACTCTACATTCTCCTTAGAGATCATGCAGGGCTCCCCTTTCTGCGACAGGTGGTTTCCCTCCATTGGCGTCTCACTGGCAGGCCTAGTGGGCTGCTCCTCCAGTTGCTCTAGCTCTTCCAGTATGGTCTGAACATGGCGAACTCCATCCCGTCTGGCTTGCCGTACATCTACCCTGCCCTCTGGGTCAACTGAGTCCAATGCTAAGAGCTCTTTGGTCAGCAGCTCCTCTAGTAACAAGTATTTCTTATCATTCTTCTTTCCTTCGAAACATTTCACCTCCTGCTCCAGTTTGCCAACCCGTGCAACAATCTGCTGTACCTTAGCCAGACCCGGGTGCACTGGGGACTGAGTGGTCTGCTCAGGCTCCACCTTTAGGGGCAGGGCCTCTGGAGGAGCAGCTGCCATGTCCTGGACGTCTGCTTTTGCCGGTATTTGGACGGTGATGTCTGCCGTGTGCTGTGGCTGCTGTGACTGCTCTGCCTTCTGTGGCTGCATCTGTGGTGAGTGTTCGGGCGGCTGAGGCAGTGGAGTTGTTTGAGGTGGGGGGGCCTGCTGGAACTGCTGAGCTGGAGGCTGTTGGAACTGCTGATGTTGATGAGGCTTTTGGCCGTCAGCTTCTGTGTGCAAAGGCTGGAGGACCTGCGGCATGTTGTCAGGTTTTTGCTGAGGTTGTTCCTGCTCCATTTTCTGTGGTGGTTCTCTTGTGAGGATATGCTGTTGTACCTGAAAATGAAGAAAAAAAAAATTATAAGAATATGTCAGTGTCAAAATGTAATTATACTGAATTCAAACATGTATATAAACACATATATAAAAACTAAAGCCTGACACAGTATACATTGTCTGGCCAAAAAAAAAGTTGCACATGCAAAACACGTTATTTAATTTCACTGATGCAGTCAGTGTCCTCTCATATCTGTAATGTTTAACAGATTGGACAGCACCAGGTGCAGTGGTTACCTATGTTCTCCTCGTGTCTGCATTGGTTTTCTCCGAGTACTCCAGTCAGAGTCCTGCACGGTTCTGATTTTGACAAACCGCAACCGCCCATACCCGTCATGTTCAAACCCGTATCCGACCTGTTTTCCGACGAAAAAAAAATTACAAATCCGCACCCGAACCGACCCGCTATAAATGAACCCGATATCCGACCCGAACCCGGAAGAAAATGTCAAACTTAAATACAAAATGTATTGCCACGAATATACTGAACAGTGACATAGCCAAGGCAGAGCCAAATAAAAATGTTGTTAAACAGGAGCAGATAAATAATAAATTCAAAAACTATTTGTATCCGTGAGCTCGCGTGTGCGAGCACACACACACACACGCTTGAAAAACGCATCAAGAAGGAAGCCGACAGGAGGCAGCTATACAAGTCCAAACTAAAGAACAGTTTTTAGCCTATGAACCGCAAATTAGACCCGCGATCACCCACGTCCAACCCGAACCGAACCCGTATCCGACACAGCCCAACATTTTTCACCCGTTTCGTGAAAATCTGCGGTTCACCCACGGGTCAACCGCGGGTACCCGAACCCGTGCAGGACTCTGACTCCAGTTTCCTCCCATCATCCAAAGACATGCACTGATAAGTTAATTGGTTCATCTAAATTGCCCATAGGTGTGAATGTGTTCAGCCCTGTGATCAACTGGCGAATCATACAGGGTGTACCCCACCTTTGCCCATTGTAGTCGGATTAGGCCCACAGTGACCCCCGCGACCCTAGTGAGGATAAAGCGGGTTCAGGTGACAAGAGAAGACACCACCAGGCTTGATCAGGGTAATCAGGCTTAAGAGAGAATACTTCAGGGACCGTGGGACATAATTTTCACACAAAAATTAGGCTTCAAAAAGTCCAGACTCTAAGTTGTGATGATGAAAAGTTGATGCAGTGGTTTGATCATCATCATCAATAATAAAAAAAACTCTGGATGGAAGAAAAATACAATAAACCGTACTGTGACAATACATAAGCATTATGTGGCAAAAAGTCAAGAGTAAATGTCTCCTGTAATCAAAACCAAAGGCAGTGCAGTCAAATACTGCATGTGTGACTATTTTTTTGGATGGGCAGTGTATATTTATTCACAAATTTTCTCACCAACCATTCATTCATTTTCTGATACTAGTTAATGCATTGTAAATTGGCTGGAATGTGGAGTACACTGGAAAGGTCATTAGTTCATCCAGGGTTGACATATCAATCTATCATTCATTGCAAACAATCATTCACTCTCACAGTCACACCATGGGATTATTTAGACTGACCAATTGACCTATGGACTGTTGGAGGAAGCAAGGACGAAATTTAGAGAACTTATACAGACTTCCACACAGAGAAGCCCAGTTAATTCCAACCCCTAGACCTTCTTACTGTGATGTGATATAATACATTAAACGGTATGACATCAGTTAGCTTTACTTGTCATATTTGTCCAGTCTGCAACTCCTAGAGAGCTGGAATCCTGCATGTTTTAGATCTTTCCTTCTTCCAACACGCCTGATGCAAAGGATTCAGCCTATCACCAAGCTCTGCAGAAGCCTGATAATGAGGCTAATCAGGTGTGCTAGAAGAGGGAAACATCTAAAACCTACAGGATAGCAGCTCTGTTGGACCAGGGCTGCAGACCCCTGGTCTAAGATAACGGCAGAAATGAGATTCTCTGCTAAAACTAGTGCATGCATCTTGTTCTTTGTAACTAATGCCAATGCACACTGTCCTTAAACTAAATAAATACATAATATGCACAGCAGATACAGAAAAACATACAATTCAACACTCTGAGGCCCTCTTGTCACAGGGAACCTAGTAGAAAGACATACTTGATGCTATTAAAAATGCATGGGTCAGAATAATTTGTATATTTAGGAGATGTATTCAATGAACTGGTTTGGGGTTACCTTCACATTAAAGAGGGAAGCATTGATCATTAGAGAATGAACTGTGGGCAAATTGGAATCAACTAAACAGGTTTATTCAATCACTGAATACAGTGCCTCAAATGGAAAGTGTCATCATTCAACATGGGGTCTGTCCATCTCTGGTTCCAAACCAGCAGTACAGTGATGACATATGAAACTAAGACTGATGATCCTGTCTTGAAGATCCTATAGCAGCGACTTCACCACAGCTCAGACCTGTGCAGAACATGCCAATGGCACATTCTGTGTTCTATTGTAAGTTGTGGCTTTATGAGCTGCAAAAACATTTGGACGTTTTCTTTGCTGCCTTTATATTGGCTATTGACCATACTGTTACCAGTCAGACTGACTGTATGAGAGATTCAACTCAATGTCCAACATTAAGGAATTAATGTTAAATTAAGTCCAAATGCAGATGTCAAACACATTGGAGTGGAAAAAATACAGCTGTTAACTGTGTCATTATTTCTGTGAGCAACAAAAAATAGGCACCTAAGCAAATCATTTTCTGGAAAAATTGGGCCGTGGGTTTATAATGGCGCTAAGTATAGAAAAATTAGCATAAAAAGAATGTAACTATAAACATACAATATCACTGGAAAGATACATGGTAACTCTAAGCAGCAGGGGTTGGAAACAATGTGCAATGTCCTAGTATGCAATTTGTGGAGTATTTATTTTTAGATATGTATGCCAAGTCACTGTGTTATTGTTTTTTAATTGTTTTTACACTGCTTTTGTCTGATGAATTTTGTTCTAATGGTATGTTTAATCTTTGATACTTGTTCTCTGAGAGATTTCTGCCTAATAATTCCTACATATGTCATATCTTGAATAAATATTCGACTGTTTATAATAACTCCAGAAGTGATTTTAAAGGTTCAGGGTGTGTTGTTTAGTGACATCCAGTGATAAAAATTCAGATTATGAACAACTAAACACCAGTCATCTCCAAATATGCTGGCCACAAAAGCCAGGCTCCATTTGATGACTAGCACAGTGCATTTGCACTGCAGTATAGCTTAGGCCTGGGCTGTCCAATGATTGAAGGATTTGAATCCTGGCTCTGAATGTCCAATGGTTGAAGTTAAGGATGTCAAAATTCATAAAAAATCTTGACCGACCACCAAGCCTCATTAACCAGTTTAAGTCGGTCACCAAGAAAATAAAACACTTGCTTTGTTGGCTCTCTCTCACACACACACACACACACAGACCATCACACATAGAGAAGGAAATTATGCTGCTAAATATCATAGGGATCAAAAAATTCTTACATATTGCCAATAGGTAAAATGGAAAATGCTTATTTAGTGCTTTTTGTTTTCATTGGTATAATATATACATGGAAACACAAACAAAAAAATACTCTTTAGTTGTTAAGCATTATTGATTTTTGATTATCTTTCTGATGTGCGTGTGACTATTATATTCACATGAATACCGCACTTCAGGACTGCAGGACGGTGGGGGGGTGAGATGATCCAAAACCCACCCACCAGATCCCGGTCCCCTGGCAGCATCCCCCTCAACCTCCCTTTGGCTGTCGGGTCTAAGCTGGGCCGAGTCCCGGTCAAAATGTCATTCACAAGCACTGCAAGTTGGAGCAAAATGTAATTCACAAGTACTGCAGGTTAAAGAAACAATTCTGCAGGTTGAGCTGACCCTTCTATGGAGTGAACCTTCTGCCAAAACCTCACAAACACAAAAAAGGTGTTTTATTCACAGGAAATTTTTCACAAACAAGCTCATTAAGTTTTGCAAAAGCAAAATGTCATTCACAAGTACTGCAAGTTGCAGAAACAATTCTGCAGGTTGGAGAAACAATGCTGCAAGTTGGATAAATCATTCTGCAGGTTGGAGAAACAATTCTGCACGTTGGAGAAAGTATTCTGCAGGTAGGAGAAACAAATCTGCAGGTTGGAGAATCAATTTCCGCTGTCATGTGACTTTTGGCAGTAACTTTGCACCTTCCTGATTCACATCCGCAGGACTTAGGATTTATTCACAAATGTCACTGCACGTTGCAAGAACAGTTATGTAGTTTGCAGGCCACAACAGCAGGTGGTGCTGTTGAGTCCATATAACGCACAGCCCTATACACCACCGGACAGGACATGTTCTTATTGTTATGTTCTTGTTATGTTGTGTTCAACTTATGTTCTGGCCATGACAGTGTTGGGGACCACATGTACAGACCTTGAAACTGCTGGTTTGTTTGACATGTTATTATTTTACTGACGAGAGAATTAACCAATTCATTCATTCAATGCTATTACATGCTAATTCGCAGTTGTCATTTAAACACATCTAAAGCATATTTCCACTTAATATTTTGACCTGACAATGTAGGGACCACAAGTACAGACCCTTATGATGTCAGCCAGGTTGTTTGTTTGACATCTTAGTGCCTTTAAAGAGTTCACTTTTACTGGTGAGAGAATTAGCCCATTCATTCATTCTGATGCTATCAGGGTGATGGCCAAGCTCCGAAGGTAACAGCAGTCCTTCACATTGTCCGAAAAAAAGATACCTCCAGCCTCCTGATTGCATAATTTTGTTCTGATACTTTCTTAGCAGTATTCAGATACGTTGTTGGGTCAGAAATAATTAGTTTTTACTCTGTGTCCAGTAATACAGGTTGGTGGTTTAGATAGTGTTATAGTGTAATGCATTCATTACGTCGACATGATATCAGACTTTTATCTTCTTTTCATGTCAGAAAATTCTATAATGTTAAGCCAACAATGAATAAAACAAGCCAAAACAATATCAAGCGAAATTGCTGCCAAAACCTCACAAACACAAAAAGTGTGTTTTATTCACAGCCGATGATTCACAAACAAGCTGGTTGTTGGTAACACTATCTATACCAACCTGTTTGACTGGGTACAGAGTAAAAACTAATGATGTCTGATCAAACAACATATCTGAATACTGCTAAGAAAGTATCCGAACAAACTTATGTAATCGGGAGGCTGGAGGTATCTTTTTTTCAGAAAATGTGAAGGACTGCCGTCACCTTCGGAGCTTAGCCATCACCCTGATAGCATCAGAATGAATGAATGGGCTTGTTTCTCCAACCTACAGTATTGTTTCTCCAACCTGCAGAATTGTTTCTCCAACCTGTAGAATTGTTTCTCCAACTTGCAGAATTGTTTCTCCAACCTGCAGAATTGTTTCTCCAACCTGCAGAAATGTTTCTCCAACCTGCAGTACTTGTGAATTACATTTTGTTCCAACTTCCAGAACTTGGGAAGGACATTTTGCTTTTGCAAAACACAATGAGCTTGTTTGTGAATCATTGGCCGTGAATAAAGCACCTTTTTTGTGTTTGCGAGGTTTTGGCAGAAATTTCACCCCATACCCTTCCTGCAACAGCTGGTCCGAGGAGGGGAAAGCCTGAAGTCAGAGGGAGAAGCAGGTGGAGTTAGAGAAAAGAATGAGGACTGGCGCCAGAGAAATCTGAGGTCTAAAAGGGTCTGGAGAAATGCCACGCTTCAAACGGACTCGTCCGTGCTGTTTTCGCCCTGATGGGCCCGGAGCACAACCCAAGGCCAGGTTGGACGCATCACAACATCCTGACATGCGCCGGGCCGTACTGGTCCTTGTTCATCAGCCCCTCGCTCGCTCGTTGATCAGGGAAAACTGGGAATGTGACCAGGGGCCCACCCTGGTCCCCGGTGGCCAATGGAACCTTGAGGGCAGTAGTGGAGGGAACAGGATGTGACAGTCGCCCCGGGCCCACGTGGATTGTATTTATAAATGCTTATTCCCTGATTGCATGGGAAAAATAAAATAACTGTAAATGTGCCCCGGTTTGTTGAGTGTGTTGAGTTCATAAAGTTCATCTTGCTTGCTTCACTCTTGCTACAAAGTGACTGTCACCCCCTGTACCCCAGCTACCTAAAATTCCCATGGTTCATGAATGCACCTTGCCTCACGCACCCCGTAACTGACACACAGCATGTTTGTCAACAAACAGAATGCTGCTAGGATGCGTGCACAGCCAGGACTAAGAAACAATAGCGCTGTCTATAGACCGACATTATGAGCTGTCAGACTATGCTAAATCTGTGTCTTTTCAAGATCGAGAATGCTATATAAATAAATTAGCACTTAAAAGTGAGCATTACCAACCAGATCCTTACTTGATAAAAGAGTGGACGGAAGATGCCGGTAAGTTTCCAAGTATACAATAGCCTGACATACTGTATACATACTTATTTAACAAGCCTTCTATGTACACTCATGAAAAACATCACGCCTTCAAGCGTTTAAATGCATACAACTATGTAGAATAGAATAGAAGATGTTGAAATTAAATGTTTTACACTGACATAGATGTAAACTTCTGTTAACTGAAGTAAACATTTTTACCATGTCAGCGTCAGGTCCAGAAGGTTACTATGTATGAAGCCTGGGTGCTCTACAATAAACTGGATGGGTATATTTAGACAGATAACTTCACATATATGGTAGGGTAAACATTGTACTGTACTGAGTAAGTTGTTGTTGTTTGCCCAATTTTATTCAAAGTCCAGATTATGGTTAGAATGTGAAGGACAGAGAAACGGCCATTCCTGATCGTGCTCTCATCCCAGTCGACACGCCTGATCACTTGTAACCATAGGCGTCATAGATGTTTTTTCTTTGAATGGGTGAGATCCAGATGAAATTCTATACGGTTTAACCCTGTCCTTGTAACGATTCTGACAACAGACACCACAGCAACTAGGCATTTCTAGCTATGCTTTAGGTATGTCATCTATATAAACAACAGCGTTTCCATGCAGTTTTTTGAATCCGGGCACGCTTAACTTCCTTCAACGTTTGAATGACTTTGACTGCGAAGGGGTCTATAGTCTACTTTTACACAGAAACAATCTTAAAACAAAAACACACAAGACATAAAAAAACAAAATACCAATGCCTTGAGGAAGATCAACATGAGGAGGACTAATTGAAACCATGGTGTTGGAATGAACACTAAGATTACCTATACTAGGACTATATAAAGGGCCCACTACAGGTCATGCCCCCCCCTACGAACCAAATGTTCCACCCCTGGTTGAAGGGGATTATGATGGTGGATCAGCGTCGTATCAAAGGCTGAACATTTCACATCGCCATCGTTGATTTTTTTAAGTGTTCCCACACTTTTGGTTTTCATGGTGGCAACTTGGTGTCCCTCGGTGTTTTGATCAAACATTCAGACTGCCGCAAAATGGTCATACCAAATAGATTCACTGAGCTGTGCTCGAGCTCTATGTTTGCTATTAATAAATTCAGTTAGGATTAGTTGCTAATCTTCAAAATCATAAAGATATGCTATGGAGAGATCACAAAGCTTCCTCTTTATAGACTACACTTCAATGCAAAATAGTTTGTGTAGTGCAATGACTGATGCAGGCTGGGTTTTTTTTTAACTGGCGACAGAAAATAATGACCAGACAATGCGATACGATCAACCATCGGTCAAACGGTTAACGGTTAACATCCCTAGTTGAAGTGTCTTTGGACATAACACACACACACATAACATAACACATAGCCCTAACTTGCTCCCAGTAGGTTTGGCAGTGCCTTGCATGCTTACATGTACCTATGGTGTGTATGTGAATGGATGATGTGAGGCTTTGTAAATCGCTTTGAGTAACATGAAGGTGGGAAAGCACCATATAAATGCAGTCCATTTACCATGGTACCCCCTCAGTGTGACTGGTTGTCATAGTGACACAGCATAAACTATTGTGATGTTATCTTAAGTGTGAATTCAGCACCAGTGGAGGAGGGGGAACCTTAATACTGTGTGTTAAAATGTCTAAAATGAATTGGGATATTAAGGGTTTTCACGTGAGTAAACAGCAGTTATGTGAATCATTTATCAAGATAGACCTAACTTTAATAGGTACTTTTTCCAGAGTTTTGGTGCTGGTTTGGCTTTTTATCTTACATCACAATCCAATTACATGTATGTAATGATGTAGCAGTGGCTGGATCTGCATAATTTTACATCATGTTTCATATCCCTTTAGCTCTCTTGGTGATACTAGAAATAGAACCTGGTAGTGCCTGCAGTTATCAGCAGAAATATTAAAAAAACATGACGAGTTAGGTGAGTCAAGCAAATATCATCAGTGGAAAAGCAGTGTTAGTTTCTCATTAGAGCCAGTGTTTGTTTTTCTTGTCCAATTTGGCCAGTTTAGCAGTTCACAGTAATACATCTTAATGCTGTCATGTTACACTAGGACTAGTTTGTTTCTTCTGACACTTTACTCACTACCCATCCTAATTATGCAATATTAGTTAGACTGTAGTAAAACAGTCTACAGTCAAATTACCTGTGGTCTTTCTCCTATCACCTGTGATACAATCGGCGACTGGCTTCTGATATGAGGTGGGAGGTGGATGGTCGTAGCGTCACGGTGCTGGGGGAGGAGTATTGGAGAAGCCCGTTCACGAGGAGGCTGCATGGCGGTGGAGTAGGGCGGCCATTCATCTGACTGGATGCGGTGGAAAGGCTGCTGGTGCTCCATGTAGGGAAGGCGTTGAGAGTACACAGTGGGATTTAAGTGAGGTTGGGTTTGTGTGGGACCTCCCCCTCCCTCGTGGATCACCGGGATGGGGATGTAACCAGCCTGGAGACCTGTGCTGCTGGGCCGAGGGAGCTGGTGATGGGGAGCGGTGTAAACCTGACAGATCAAACACAATCCCACAGTAAATAATAGCTTTTTATTTCAATTCAGAAATGCAATGTGTAGTCCTGTGGTGCAATGTTGTTTATTCCATTGTGCAATGTTTGTTGTTGTTAGTAGTCATTTTGTTTTCTTACAGCAACATATTATCACTTTTTTAATTGTCATTCATAGTTCTGCTACTATAAACTACATGGGCAGGCAGGCAGGGAGAGAGAGAGAGAGAGAGAGAGAGAGAGAGAGAGAGAGAGATAGATAGATAGATAGATAGATAGATAGATAGATAGATAGATAGATAGATAGATAGATAGATAGATAGATAGATAGATAGACAGACAGACAGACAGACAGACAGACAGACAGACAGACAGACAGACAGATAGATAGATAGATAGATAGATAGATAGATAGGCAGGCAAGCAGACAGGCAGATAGATAGATAACCCTACCCTCCCCTTCAATTTCACCACCAAAATGCCCCTCAATTTCACCACCAAAATGTAATCATTTGTTGAACTCCCCCATTACTATCATACCCTGAACATTTAATCAAAATCCATCCATTAGTTATCAAGGTATATTGTACACAAACCAATAAACGGACAGCCTAAAAAAACCTAACTTCGTTGGCGGAGGTAAAAACAGGCAGTTAACTGTGATAATAACCACACTAACATTAAAGCTGTATAAGGGTTCCATCGCTAATTTTTCAGCAAATCTGCCAAACTCCACTCATAGCCTAAGTATCATGAATCCATGGGTCTTTCTGTGATTACTTATCTGAATCTGTTCTCTTACGGTGAACAATTTCGAGGTGCATTCCACCATAAACACACTATATGAATACAAACAGACCCGGGAGGTCAATTGAGCAATGTCAGAAATTTGTTGCAATGTGCATTACGGGAAGCAGAGCTCCAGCTGTGTCTTTCCTGTTAGGCCACTGAGGTCATAATGCATCTGCATGAAAATCCACAGATTCATGACACTAAGACTCGGGTTAGGGTTTACAGGGTTTACAGATTGGATGAAAAATGGGTGACAAAAGTCATATGCAGCTTTCACCTTAGGGTTAGTATATACTTTTAAAAAATCCTAGAAAACTTACTGTAAAAGTATTTCTAAACAAACGTACACAAAAATATTCCTGTAAAATACTGTAAACAAATATAATTACTTCATTGTCATTTATTATTGCTATTTTATTATTTATTTCTACTAGTACTGACTCAATTGCCTGTTTTTTCCAAAATAATTTTTTTCAAAGTTATTGTTATTGTTATTTTCTTTCCTTTTTATCTCGTGATATTTCTTGTCCATGTACATTCATTGTTCTGCTACTACTTGAAACTTGGGGAAACCTGGGGATTCTGCCCAATGTATCATTAAATTTCTACCAAATCAAATCAAATTTAATTTAATCTAATCTAATCTAATCAATAGTTTATTTTGTATTTGTATGTGATTTTTACCTCTGCAGTTTGAGAAACAGGAGAAACAGCCTTTCCCAGCTCTGCAGGGCAACTGTCTGAAGGTCCATGTAAAGGTGATCTGGGTCTGCAGTGGATGCCCGGTGTCGGAGAAGGTGTCCGTCCATCTTTCCGAATATTCTGTGTGGTTGATGGCTGGATGTAGGTATAACAGGGGTGCGGCTGCTGCTGCTGTCTGAGTTCTGCTCCCTCATGGAAGACTGGGATCGGGACATAACCTGGGCGGAGGATTGGGTGCTTCATTTCCCTTACAAAGGACTTGTGTGTCTCCTGAGGGCTTGGTTCTGGTGGTATGTTGGGACCATTTGAAGAAATCTCTCGAACCTGAAACACATTTGTGAACACATTTACATATAAATACCAAGGATCAAAAGTAGCAAGGCTTTTTTATTTTACAGTTGGTTTCCCACACCAACCTATAACAAAATATATAAAAAGGAAATAACTCTCTTGAGCTGTCTTTCCCCAGACCTCAGCTAAAAAATATCCTGGACTCATTTAAGCATTTTTAATGTTATTTACTTTCTACACTCTGTGTTCCCAGTTTTTGTGCACTAGTTTGTCTGAAATTATGTAAAATATTGTTTTTCGTTGGAAAAAAATTGTCCACTTTTGCCAATATTTTCCATGAACAGGAAAACACTGTGATAAACAAAAATTGTTACAATAAATGTTCAGTTTTTGGTAAAATACGTCACACTACACCCAAACCAAAGCACCTGTATCCCCAAGACACCAAGAGAACAGTCTTGTAATTAAAACAAAAAGATAAAAAAAAGAACAAACAGACATAGTCCGGATCCGTCCTTTTAACCGTTATTACAAATAAGTAGGTTTGATGAATCTTACTATATACATATGTACATTTCTAACAATATTATGACTTTTTAGTAAATAATATACAGACCACTGTTTCATACACTTTATACTATTTTCAATGAAAAGACAGTTGAATATTATATTTCATGCAACGGACAGTAAACAACTCTACAAGCCTCTAAATTCAGTTTCCCATTATTATTGTTCTGGCTTATGTGAGAAGAGGGAGTAACATAATTTTTTCCCCCTGTATATTATTTAATTCTCACTCTTCCACTTAGAGTTTCACATTTGATTATACATCCAAAACACCTAGACCCTTTGTGATACATGTAGCGCTATATGATGTCTGTAAACAGTCTCCAAAAACAGAAATCAGGAGAGAAGAGAGTGAAATAATCATGGAGGTTGTAGGTTAAAATGTGACATTTTTGCAGAGAGATGCCAAAAGTATCACCTCTTTGAGCATGAGGCAAACGATAATAAGGTTTGAGTAATGGCGACCTTTCTCATATCCCGGTCAGACAGCTGCTGTTTGTCTTTGATATTATTGGCTCTGTAATCCCAATGACATCATAAACCTGGCCGAATTTCATAACTTATCCCACAAACAAAACACTGCCACACCCTCAAAACTACTATGTTATTATTACGCAATCATCTCAAAACTAAACACTGAAGAGAAATCGCCGTTTGCTTTATATCTGGACATTTTATTGAGAAAAAGCAGTCTGTGTTTTAATATAGATTTGCATTTTTAATTAAGCTGGTGTGGCTGACGCAAACTGTTCATGTGTCACAGTGAATAATTTTAGAATAAATGTATAAGCAGCTGCTACTAATGAGTATATACACTCAAGTACTTCAGACAATCGTGTTGTATGATAACATTACAACAAGCAATTTGTTGCTTTTCTCTTTCTTTAGATTAATTTTGGTCACATTAAAACACTTCCACATGTTTCAGTCTTTTACTTGACTTCACTCCTGTCAGTTTCTAACACTTGCATTACATTTATTGTGAATGTTCTGCTTATGCCACCATTAAATATTATCCAACCTGTTAAGTGTTTGTCTTGTTCAGTTCAGAAGCCACAATTAATGGCCAACAAGTAAGTAAGAGCACAGCTAAGTTACTTTTTACATATTTTGCCAGTAAATCAAGACTACAGAAGAGGCAAAATTATCCATAAAACCTGAGACTATAGATTGTTTTTAATTTTACTTTTGTCTTCTGGAATAATATGGGAATTTAAAACTAGAAATAACTTTCTTTAAGGGTCAAATAGAAGATGATATAAGTAAATCCTCAATACCAACTGATAACTGAATCCATCTCATTACAACACACTTGTTGCACTTTCTCACTTTGTTTTTCTTACAAAACAATACAGACTTTATTGTTCCATCTCATAATTACCTTAATAATAATATAATGACACATAATGTTATGTTTTCTCTCAGTTTGCAGTCGATTCAAACTTTTTGTTTAGAGTTTTAAGAGGATTTAGGTGAATCATTGTGGAGTATTAAGACCTTGTATGGGTTTTTTTTTGCAGAAAAGAATAAACATATGCAGAATCTTGTACCAGTTTGGATCATTTACTTATCATACAGTATGTATCATTCCTTGTATTACTTCATTTTATTGGGTACTTTAGAAATTCATACTTTATGCTTTTACTCTGCAGTGTATCTATCTATATGTATCTATATGCAGTGTATTTTAATCTTTAAAGCATTTTGTATTTTTTGCTTTGTGTGTGTGAGAGAACAACTGTCTTATCCTTTCAATATGTAAAGCACTTTGTCATATGTATCTGTGATAAGTGCTATATAAACACATTTTACTTATAAAATATTGGAAAAGCAGTTAACACATGTAAACATTACAATTGCAAAAATTATTTTAGTTTTAGGGTTAGGATAAGCTTTTGCATGAATTTGTGCCCGTAATTGACCACGTGAACCAAGGTTATAGTCATTAAAAAATCTCAATATGACAAAAGCTGAAATTGAAAAAAACATTTTCCTTAACTAAAATAAATAAAAACCATAATTAAAACAAAATGATAACTGAAACTGTATAGTTTTCAATCGAAATAATTGAAAACTAAAATTAACTTTTATATATATATATATATATATATATATATATATATATATATATATATATATATATATATATATATATATATGCACACGTGTGTGTGTGTGTGTGTGTGTGTGTGTGTGTGAAAACTAAGCATTCAGGGGGAAAAAACAACTAATAAAAACTAGCAAACCTGCTCTAAAAGCGACTGAAAGCTAACTGAATTAGAGGGGGGAAACTCAAAACAAACTCAAACTAAACTATAATGAAAAATCCCAAATTAGTTTATAACCTTAGTGTTAACTATAAAAATCAGCTAGTATACCGTTTGTTCCAGAAACCTGTGTAGTGTTTTCTCAATGACACCTGCTAATGACTACCCATGTGTTAAAGCAACAGGTCTGCACACACAGTTCAGCACTCTGTCTGTTAATGATCAATTAAAAACTGGTCACCTGAAACTTAAACCCTTGCAGATAAAAAACACATAGCCGTGAAAAAACACTTGCTTTTTTCTCCTGCAACAAAAGTTAACTCATGTAACTGCCAACGACCTTTTGCCCTCTGCCATTTCAGTCCGGGACTCTGAGCTCCGCCAGCAGCATTGCACCAATTTTATCCCCTGACAGCTGTGTCTTTCTAGCAGATTCTTCGGGACACTAACTTTGGACAACAGAAGAACACAACCAGCTGGCACTTCCAGCCCCACTCTACACGCCAGTAAACGGGGCTGCCCCTGTTTGTTTGCTGGGCTTTAACACGGGTCTAGACGGGGAATGCGGGTCCGCCTGCGCCTCCTCTCCAAGTCAACCGGACCTGCCTCAATCCTTGTAAGGAAAAAAGTTTAATGCGAACTGGACGTGGCTGTTTCTCGACGCGTAATTAAAATAGTGTCCGCCTTTCCATACTGCATGGTGAGTCATCGAGTAAATATAGCCTTAGATCATGACACGGGAACATAACGGGGTTGATCACCCGTTATAATGGGCTTATGAGCTATCGGTGAGGGGGAGGCGATGGTGCCAAACAAGGCCTATAGTCAACAAGATTAATATGTAACACCGAGCTGCTCTGCGCTTCCCCAGTTCTTACATGACGACGAATAAAACCCGACTTGAGCCGCTAGCTAACTACCGCTAACACTGTCCAGGCAACTTTCACCTCTCTCCTCCTCCCACTCATCCGCCGTGTTTTTTTCTACCTTTTTCGAGTCGTGTCTCGGGTCATTCCAGGTTGTCGTGCGGTTATTGTGATCCACAAAAAACGGCCATCCGGTCTGGGGATCTATCTTGACTTCCCATCCGAGCGGCAGAGGCTCGTTGTCGTTGTTCGCCATGGTGTGGAGCGACGGCTGCGTCTTCATGCTGCTCATGTCGCGTGCGGTCGGGTGCTGAGACATCTCGCACCGCCGACGGACTCTTTAAAGATGCCTTGAAGTGACGTGGAAAAGTGGGCTGGAAGTTTCTGGAAATAGCGGGTTAATGTTGGGGGCGGACGGCGCTGGTTCCCCAAGTTATTATATGGCAGCAGCCCCCCCCCCCCATAAACCTTCAGCCTCATTTGGCCTTCATATTATTTCATTAATAAATAAATACATTTCACTACAGTGGACAGCTGTTTAAGGTGTTTAATTTTTTCATTTTCAATTAATCATGATCAAACATTGTTCTGTGGAGGGGGGTGTACTCAAATTTATCATAAAATACACAACCATACCATAAGAAATATAAAACGTGTTAAAATTCACAAAGATAAACTACCACAAAAAAGTCTTCTAAAAAGATGAAAAAGACAGGGAAAATGTAACGAAATATCCCAACCCTATGCAAAATATGAATATGCAGATCACATGTTTACTCAACACCATCAACAGTTTCAACAAAACTGTAAACAACTGTTCCATTGAATTGTGTTAAAATGTTGAATCACATTAAACATGATGAATGAATCTGAGTTAATGTGTTAATTTTGACAGACGTAATATTTATGGATTTAATAGTTTCATATCTGCCAACATAGTGAATATTCATGCATCATCCCATATATCCCAATTTGCTTTTCTAGATTAATCTGATTTGCAGTTACATGTTTTAGTGTAAAATGCTTACTGTTATTAGATTGTAGTTAACTATTTAGATTTTTTTTAACAAATGTATTTTATTTTTGAATATTATCTGCATTAATGTGTGAGAAATCAGATTAGGGGCATTTAACATGTTTTTATTTTCAAAGTTTGGTGGTCAATTGGCGCACATTTTTGTATCTCCATGAAAAATAGATTCTGAAAATGTTTGGGTTTTTTCATGCCTAAGGACTAAAAACAAATATTGACTAAGGTTATCATAATTTATGCATGAAAGGGATAAATAAATAAACACTACCATTAGTTAAAGTTGAAATATCACAGTATCTCTTGTGGCATCGTTCATACACCAAGAAACCATGAAAGGACTTCAACCGGGAAAAAAATAAAATAAAATGTATATATATATATATATATATATATATATATATATATATATATATATATATATATATATATATATACGTACGTGCATGCGTACGTAAGTACATACATACATACATACATATAATTTGGTGTTATCACCTACGACCAATAGTTTTTGAGATCTCTGGAGGTCAAAGGTGACATGTCGCAAAATTAACTTCTGTAACACTGTGTGTGTCAACCATAGACATATCACACTATAACTTAATCAATGCTGAATATATTATCATAATATTACATGCACTGACACATATATACATATAATGAAATTAACAATATTGCAAAAGGTCAAAGGTCAAGGTCACACTTAGTAGAAAGGTCAAAGTCACATAATTCAAGGACAGGTTGTCATAGAAACTTCAGATTGGCACAAAATAGGGGTGAGATTAGCATTCTCTGAATACTTGGTTTTAGTTTTTAATATATTTCATTAAAGTCGCATTCAAAGTAACTTCAGTTTTCTCTATTTTTCATATAAACATCGACAGAGTTTTGATAAAAGTTTACATGATGATTATGTTAACTGCCTCCCTGAGACCCAAACTCTATAGTTATCTCATACCAGACCTGGTTTTAGCTATGGGCAGGCTGGGCGACAGACCAGGGCGCAATCCTCTATGGGGCGCCAGCATATGACCATCCTATTTTTTTCTCCTTTCCCTGTCTTTTTTTTTTTTTTTTTTTGTCTAGCTTGCTTCGGCCCAGGCAGCGCACCTATGGCAAGCCAAAGTGTTCACATAGCACATAGCATGCGTTCCATAACGCAGAAAATTTAGTGGTCCCGGTGAAAGCTGCATCCATGTTTCCTGGTAGTGTGTCTCTGTGGCAGTAGCAACACTGGAAACAGTGGCCTGGGTACCTGATTAAACACAGGCCCAACAGCTTGTAGTTGTGCAAATATGAAGAAAACCAACATATAACAACTGCTAAATTATTTTAACATTACATTTTAGTAACTATATTACTAACATTACTCATGTCGTTCATATAATACTTATAAAATGTTACTAAATATACTATGTACTGTATATGTAGAAAAATAGCAGCAGATATTTCTGTATATGCCAAGTAGTGCAATTAAAACAGTCAGTAATAGCAGTATTATATATTTTACTGTAATAGTGCAAAAAGGCAGTGCTTACAGATGGCATGTCAGTAGTTGTTCGAGTTATATTATGACCACTAGTGGAGCGTACGGGGTGGCAGGGGGTGCGGTCGCCCCGGGCCCACATAGATCAGGGGCCCACATGGACTTAAGCCACAACTATCTGATTTATTTTAAAATATATTATATGTATAAATGCTTATTTCCTGATTGCATGGGAAAAATAAAACAACTGTAAATGTGCCTTTGATTGTTGAGTGTGTTGAGTTCGTAAAATGAATCTCACATGTTTCACTTTTGCTACAAAGTATCAGTCACCACCTGTTCCCTGGCTAATTAAAATTCCCACGGTTCGTGAACGCACCTTGCCTCACGCACGCCGTATCTGGCATGTTTGAAAACTTACCGAATGATGCTGGGATGCACGCGCAGCCAGGACTGTCTGTAGGTCGATATTAAGCTGTCAGGCTATGATACATCTGTGTCTTTTCCAGATCTAGAATGCCTCATAAATAAATTAGCACTTAAAAGTGATCATTACCTACCGGATCCTTACATGATAAAAGAGTGGATGATGTTGGTAAGTTTCCTAGTATACAATAGCCTGACATATACGTACTTAATTGACAAACCTTCTATGTACACTCATGAAAAACTTCGCGCCCACAAGTTTTTAGATACGTACGACTGTTATGAGTGTGCATGTGTTATGAGTGTGCATGTGTCAAACATGTTTTGTAAAACATGTTTGACACATGTTTGACTCATAACCTAGGGGTGGTGTTAATAACAGAAGAGGCTTGAGTCTGTCATATCTCTACTCACTGTTTTTTTCTCCCTTCTGCTTCCTGTCACCTTTCACTCTAATTATTTCACCTGGTCCTCACACACCTGTCCTCATCACTTCTCCCTATTTAAGTCCTTTCCTTTGTGTTCTCCTTTGTCAGTTCACCCCATAGACTAACGTCTTCAGAAGCCTCGTCTCCCTCCTGACGGTACCCACCGGATCGTGGTCCCCCTTTGGGAGATTGGACTATTTAGTTAATAATCGAGTTTTGTTTGTATGACTGATTGGTCTATTTTCGTTTCTGGACATCTCGTTGAGCTCAGAATAAAGGAGCCTTGTTTTCTGAAGTCTGTATTTTGGGTCCTCCTTACTAGGAACGTAACAGAGTGAACTGACCAACAATGGACCCCGCAGACGTGAATCAGATGGGAACCGCCATACATAATCAGGCGCTCCGGCTCCGAGCTCAAGAGGAACGGCTCACACAGCTTCAGCAGGCTCTCCAGGAGTCGGCCGATCGTCACGAGCGGATCCTGCTCGCCCTCGGGGAACAGATGAGAGGATTAACAGAGTCCCTATCAGCTGGCTCTCGTTCCGTTGGTGCTGAGCTCCCGCTGTCCGCTGCCGAGTCCGCCCCGGCGGCCGCCGCCGCTCCGGCCGCCGCTTCTGTCTCCGCCTCGCCTCATCTGTCTCGTCCAGAGAAGTTCTCGGGGGAATCCGGACGCTGTGAGTCTTTTTTTACTCAGTGTAACATTCACTTTGAACTATCTCCTTCTTGTTATCCCTCCGATCGGGCGAAGATCGCTTTCATTATATCCCATCTAACGGGGCGAGCCGAGACTTGGGCCACTGCTGAGTGGGGGAAGGATTCCCCCTGCTGCCGGTCTCTCCCGGCCTTTATCGAGTCCTTCAAGAGGATCTTCCAGCAGGCTTCGCACGGACGGGAGGCGGCCCAGAAACTCACCACTCTCCGCCAGGGCAGAGGCACGGCGGCGGATTACGCCATCACC
Organism: Siphamia tubifer; assembly: GCA_020466265.1. Taxonomy (NCBI): domain Eukaryota; kingdom Metazoa; phylum Chordata; class Actinopteri; order Kurtiformes; family Apogonidae; genus Siphamia; species Siphamia tubifer. The sequence continues at coordinate 11,284,083 of CM035797.1, read as the reverse complement.
TTCCGGACGCTGGCGGCAGACAGTGGATGGAACGACACGGCTCTCCAGGGGATGTTCCTCCAGGGGCTGTCCCCTACCGTGAAGGACCACCTGGCGCCACTGGACCTCCCGGAGCAGTTTGACGCCCTCATCGCGCTCGTCATCCGGGTGGATCAGCGACTCCGGGACCGGCGGAGAGAGAGAGAGAGGAGGAGCGGCGGACTGGAGGATCTGGACGCGTCACCTGTGGTCCTAAGGCAGGTGCTTCCGGCCACGGCAATGGGTCATCTCCACCAGATTCCTCCGGGTTCAGGGAGGAGCCAATGGAGTTGGGAAGGACTAGACTGAACCACGCACCACCATAGCCCTGGACGGGAGACCCTTAAGTAACATAACTCATCAGACCTCCCCGGTCAGGCTAACCTTTCCCTTTCACTCCGAATTAATCCCTCTTTTCCCTTTTCATTCTCTGGCTCACCCGGTGGTGTTGGGTTTTCCATGGCTTTCTGCACATAACCCTCACATAGACTGGAGGAGAGCTAGAGTTTTGTCCTGGGCTGACACATGCAACGACAACTGCTTATCCCTCGGGGTGGGGGAGCCCGGGCCCGTTAGGTCTAACCTGTCTTGTTTTTCTGCCACTGTCCCTGAGCGCCCTGTTTCCCCAGATCTGATCGGGGTTCCGGCCTGCTACCACCATCTGCAGGAGGTATTCAGCAAGCAGTGGGCATTATCTCTACCACCTCATCGAGCGTATGATTGCGCTATTGAACTGTTACCGGGCACATCTCCTCCTCGAGGAAAGATATCAGAAGCCTCGTCTCCCTCCTGACGGTACCCACCGGATCGTGGTCCCCCTTTGGGAGATTGGACTATTTAATTAATAATCGAGTTTTGTTTGTATGACTGATTGGTCTATTTTCGTTTCTGGACATCTCGTTGAGCTCAGAATAAAGGAGCCTTGTTTTCTGAAGTCTGTATTTTGGGTCCTCCTTACTAGGAACGTAACAGAGTCATTATTGTCTTAACTAGACAAAGCTAGCAGGCTAATCTGTTAGCAGGTTTATAACTTCCTCTAGTTTAATTTACCAGGTTAATCACTCAAACCCCTATTTGGATTTCTCCCATATCTTTCATATTATTTTCAGGATGTACTTATTTGTAGGTTTGGGTCATGCTGCAGCAGTTTTATTCAAGGTCCAGATTGTGGTTAGAATAGGAAGGACAGACAAACGGGCATTCCTGATTGTCCTCTCATTCCAGTCCACATGCTGGATCTTTGTAACCATAGATGCTGTCTTGTTTCTTCTGAATATGTGAGATCCAGATGGAATCCTATACAGTTTAACTCTGTCCTTGTGATGATTCTGACAACTGACAACACAACAACTCGACATTTCTAGTTCTGCTTTAGGTCTGTCATCTATATAAACAACACCGTTTCCATGCAGTTTTTTTAGTCCGGGCTGCGTGTGCAACTTCCTCTTATGTTTGAATGACGTTGACTTTGAAGGAGTCTATAGTCTACTGTTATAGAGAAACAATCTGAAAACATAAACACACAAGACATAAAAACATAAAAAACAAAATGCCTATGCCTTGAGGAAGATCAACATGAGGACTAATTAAAACCATGGTGTTGGAATGAACACCAACATTATATATAGACAAGTTTACAACCTGTTTCCGCTTGACTTCCTAATTATGCTGTTCACTTCTTTTCTGGTAGCCTCCCGTTGACTTTACATGTTAACACAGAGTGACTTCGTGAGAAAAATTATGGACAATGACAATGACAAGCGGAAAAGTGGTTCGGGAACTACGCGTGCTATCGTTAGATGTCGAAGCTCAAGAAAACAGCTAAACGAGTTGTTAGATAGAGAGTGTTTTAACCACAAACCTGCCACAACGAGACTGCGGTCAAGTGAGCCGTCATTCGCTCATCTGTTGTTGAGCCAGCCGCCACTCAAATGTCACCTGCGTAAGCTCAGCAACTTTAGCTATGAAACGAAAGCTTTCGCTATGAAACTGTCAATACTGTTAATTGTGAAGTTGTCATACACTAATGGTGCCAACGGTGTTTTGCCAAAACAGCTGATTAGCATATAAGCTAATGTTCATAGACAGTAGAGTTGTATGTGTATGTTGGATTGACAGGTTGCCTACAGTGCTCTGTGTGTAGGGTTGTCAAACGACCCTTAAATACGGAATCGTCCCATATTAAAAAAAAAAAAAAAAAAAAACTTACGTCCGGTATTGAGCGGAGCTTTAAACGAGACGAAATTCTTATTTTGCCATTGATGATTATGTAAAATTTGAATCTGATGGAATTTACCATAGTATTTTGCCCTCACTGAGTTGGCAGCCCTATCTGTGTGTGTGTGTGTGAGAGAGAGTACAATTTATTATTATATATTAGTGCTTTATATGCCGAAACTGATACGCCTCAGAGGCTTTCAGATTGTCCACAGCTTTCCTGTCTTTTGCAATGGAATCCATGAAACACGCACAAATCTTGCCATATGTTACGTTGGGCCACGTCGTCATATTATCCTCCAGGTCTGCACCATATTTGGGTGGGGGATAATAACGCCAACTCCAGACAAAGTGCTAAAACTATGTTCCCAGGACATTATAGCTCACAAAATGCTAGCAACCGAAGTCTGTTCACATCTTCCAGCGGAAGTAGCCTGCATATCTAGATGGTAATGGTGCCACTCAGGGTTTGTGACATAAAACCGGCTGTGGTTCAGTTGGTAGAGTGGGTCGCCCAATGACCGAGAGGTTGGCGGTTCGCGTCCCGGCTCTGGCTGTCCACATGTCGAAGTGTCCTTGGGCAAGACACTGAACCCTGACTTAGGCCCCCAGTAGGACTGACCTTTGACCTTAGAAACCTACTGGTGTATGAGTGTGTGTGTGAATGGGTGAATGAGAGGCTAATGTAAAGCGCTTTGAGCACCATGAAGGTGGAAAAGCGCTATATAAATGCAGTCCATTTACCATTTACCATTTAAACTTGTCTATACTAGACCTAGTATATAAAAGGGCCCACTACAGGTCATCGCCCCCCCTATAGTGAACCAAACGCTCCGCCCCTGATTATGACACTTAGTGCAGGGCCACTAGCAGTGCGAGCCTGTTGTGTTGTGCTCTGACAAATAAAAGAAGGTGAAAAGTAATGTTAGTCTTCAGAGTTAGAATGAATTCAAACACCAAGAAACATGTGCCTTTATCAAATACATCTAATGATAACATTTGGTACTCTTCATAGCTAACGTTAGCTACATTAGTTACATAGCTAATGTTAGCTACATTAATTCCATAGCTAATATTTGCTTTGTAAGTGGATGCTGATATATACACTGTCTGGTTCTGTTTTGTCCGTGATTAGTTTGTCTGCTCACTGCTTTTTCTTAATTGGAAGTCAAAAAACATAAGCCAATTAGTGAAGAGACAGTTTAAGTTGATTAAGTCAATAATTCTCTACTGAGAATTAGGGTTCCAACCCCAAGGGGGGACAGAATAACCCCCAGGTTCTTTTGATTCTTCACCTCAAAGTAGCACACAACCAGGAACATAATATGAAAAATGAGAATTCAGAAACAATTGTTCGTTCTCAATAACATGTATATTCAGAAAATGTTAACAGAGATAATACAAAACCAATCAGTAGACCATGAGCCACAAAACCTCAGTTGAGACAAAGTGCCAGCAGAAGATGGAAATTTAGGCTGGAAATAGACCAGTAGACAGTACTAGTTGTGAGATTACAACATGTACTCTCAGCATCAAGAAGATGTCTGGCCCCAAGGATTTGTGCTCTTACAGTTTTTATACCCGTTTCTTCCTAGACATCTGGTTTCTATCTGTCCTATTTCTGGAGTGGGTATTTTCCCCAGAAACGTTAAACTGTTCCCTATCTGGCATAGCAGGTGTGAGTGTAAGCGGAGATGTGACCTATTCTTTCTCATCAGCATGTCCAAATAAGGGGTTTGTTTTTTCTTTCACTTCAATATTTTGTCTTGATTCTGTAGAAATTGTCTACGACCTTTTTGCCTTTCGGTCTCACTTCACACTATTCAGTCTCGCTTTGCACTATGTTCTGCGAACCTTTGGCCTTTCGGTCTCACTTCGAACTGTGCTCTGCAACCTTTTGGCCTTTCACGTCCCCTGGTTTGAACTATGCTGATGGAAAGACGCTCATATCTTGTGTTGTGTACTTAATACAAGCATATAATCCCTAACAACACCCAGAAACATGTGCCTTTACCAAATGTATCTAATGATAACGTTTGGTACTTGTGATAGCTACGTTAGCTACATTAGTTACATAGCTAATGTTAGCTACATTAATTCCATAGCTCACGTTAGTTTTGTAAGTGGATGCTGATATATACACCTAGAAACATGTTGCCTTTACCAAATACATCTAATGACAACGGAGCTCGTGATAGCTAACCTTAGCTATGTTAGTTACATAGAAAACATTAGCTATCTTAGTTACTTAGCTAACATTAGCTTTGTAAGTGGATGCCGATATAAACATTACTAAAAAACATGTACGATTTTCCAGTGACATAAACTCACCACACCTTGTGGATGATACTTTTAATAAAGCTTTGTCATGCTGAGATGGACACAAAACTTATGGCTTCACATACAACTTTGTTTGCCCTATTGTTAGTGCTAGCAACAGGTCGCTAACATGGTACCTTAGTGTAAAAACAATATATAATGTTACAATGATATTGTTACTTACAACTTGTGGCTCGGAACCTTGGTGGACACGCTTAATCGTCAGAACAGATCCATTGTCACAACCTGCCATGACCTTTCCCCCAGACCTTCTCCTCTCCAGTCTCAACCTTTGCCCCAGATCCTTTCCAGATCACCTGGCTCGCACCACGCAGCTGCAAGCTAGTGCTGATCTGCAACTATATAAGCAGTGTGGCTTGCAGTTGTCAGTGCGGGACCATTAATTTCATCACCACCACAGACTCTGGCTGATCTATCCCCAGGTGTTTGGGATTAGTCTATGTATTGTCTTTATTTTGGTTTTGTTATTAAATCTGTTCTCCTTTCAGCACTGAGCATCTGAGTCCTCCCTTCACCTCACCCCCTCATGACATCTATGCTTCAGACAGCTGGCTTGTGAAACTATATTGATCCTTCTTAAGAAAGCGGTCATCACTGAAGTGACTCGCACAAATGAATACATCAGGGGTGTCAAACTGCGGTCCTCAAGGGCCGGTGTCCCGCATGTTTTAGATGTTTCCCTCGTCCATTACACCTGGAGGCCATTGCAACATTATTAGTCTGATGAGGAGCTGATTAACTCTTTAAGTGTCAGCGCTGATGCATTCTGAATGGATTATTTAGTTTAAATATTCAGAAAAATTCAACCATTTTCCTTTTAGTTTTGTGCATGGAAAGGGTGCCAAAAAAGATTTTTTATTTTTATTTGATTTAAACATTTTTTTAAATGCAAAATTAAAATTGCTGGGACCAAATTTCAATACTAGTTGTCTTCTTTCGTAATTTTTTTTTTTTTCAAAATTTTCCACATTATTTGTCATTTTGCAAATATTAATATTATTTTTGTTTATTTTTTTTACATTATAGTATTTTTCTTTGATTTTCTGCCATTTGTGTCTTACTTTGCTTATGTTACCAATTATTTTGTTAGTTCTCAGGACTTAATGGGTTAAACTGAATCACATGGAAGAGGGAAATATCTAAAACATGCAGGACACTGGCCCTCGAGGCACCTGTGGAATACATTTTGCTGTGGCTGTTGGCCAGCAAAAATAAAAGCTTCCCATAGTTTTATGGTTTGGGACATCTTTTGGAAAGGAAAACAGTGGATATTTTCCCTCACAGTTAAAAAAAACAACTACTGACTGTTTTGGGAGGCATCTAATTTCTTCTCTCTTCTTCCGGTTGGAAACGTAACTAGAGAAAGTTTGAATGATATACCGGGTGGGTGTGTTGTGGAGCCGGTTCTATGTTGTTGGAGCAGTTGTACCGATTGGACGATTCACAGTGGGGCAAAATTTTAATCTGGGCTAAAATCAAGCTAAAATTTTGCATGCACTCGTTTACTACTAAAAAGCAAATTTCACAAGCACTTATATTATTTTAAATGAGGTCAGCATTGGTGACATAAAAAGACAAGTCTACTGCTATTATTATTATTATTATTATTATTATTATTATTATAATACACAGTGTCCTGTCAGTGAAGGTTTTGTTCTTGTGGAGACCATCTCTAATCCACATATTTAGTTTAGTGTGGGCATGGGACAGTAGGTGCTGCTGGGGCTTGTTCCATGTGATCGCTTTGGCGTTGTTTGGCATGGTGGACACTATTTTGATGATATGCTACAAAAAAGAAAAGGTCACATACACTAACGTGGTAGTTCTCAAACTTTTTTTTTTAACAAACTCCCCCTTGTCCTCACCATGAGTCTGCCATCTTTGCATTTTGTGTTTTACAGTATCACCGCGGAAGGGCTGCAGCAACATGCCGACAGAAAAAGTGGGTATTCGGCATATTAGGAGTGCGTGATCGCCAGAAACGGCTGGTTGCGGAGAAGGCGGCAGGAAAACCTCCTTCTGGTTGTCTCTCTGAACAAGGCAGATTTTGACTTGACTTTTGGGCACTTTTTAACTTTTTTCATGCAGGACAATGCATCCGTGTACTGTGGAGAATGACTTTTCGTTTCTCTCTCTCTCTCTCTTTCTCTCTTTGTCTCTCTCCCTCTCTCTCTGTGATCTGCCTTTGGATATTTTTGGTTATTAAAATGTTGTTGTACCCAATCTGGTATTTTGGTTGTATTGATGACATTCGGAAAATACACAATGCTGTGATTTCACTTGGTTTATATAAATCATTTGTATTGTAATAGTATATTACACACTGGTTAATAGTATAGTTATGATTGTGATGTCATGACTTTACAATAAGAGGCAAAGAAAACTTAAATCATAATTTCTTCTCTAAGTATATATTAACACATTCTGAATATCACATCTTTATACATTAATTAATGGTATGTTAATCATTAATATACCATGACTCATATGGTGACTCAAAAGATTTTGCTAAGTAATATGTTAATTCATCATGAATATCTCTTGTTCATACATTAATTCATCATGAATATGCTTGTTCATACATTAACTCATGGTGTAGTAATCATTATAATGTCATGACTGCAGAATAAGGGGCAACTTATCATGAGTCAGACATGAATTATTTTCAGAGTATGTATTAACACAGTAGGAAGATGTCTTGTTCATACATTAATTCATGATATGTTAATCATTAATATATCATGACTCCTATAGTGACTCAAAAGATTTTGCTAAGTAATACATTAATTCATCATGAATATGTTTGTTCATACATTAACTCATCATGAATATGCTTGTTCATACATTAACTCATCATGAATATGCTTGTTCATACATTAACTCATGGTGTAGTAATCATGATAATGTCATGACTGCAGAATAAGGGGCAACCTATCTGGATGACAACACATTTAGGACATATACAAACTTATTCCAAACATTTGAAATAAGAAATGGAAATTTTCTTCAGTACCTACAGGTAAAGAAGACGATTACAAATAGAATTCCGTCGCTTCAGACTACTTTACAGCCAACGGACCTACAGCCACCTGAATTTGTTAAATACACTGTGAAACTGTCTCCAAGAAATAAAAATAATCTCTCAAAAATGTATAGTTTACTCTCAAAGACACACTCTATACACCTTCCAACTCAAAAATGGGAAAAAGACTTATCCAAATCTTTTGACTCTGATTTTTGGACCCAGATCTGTGAAAATACATTTAAAATGACTAAAAACACCAACTTACAATTGATTAAATTTAAGGTGCTTCACAGAATGCATATAATGCAATATAAACTGTATAAAATGGACTTCTCTCGCTCAGACACATGTACCCAATGCACCCAAAACATGACGGACACTTACTTTCACGCTCTGTGGCTTTGTACACCTGTCTATCAATTCTGGGTAACAATCACACAGAAACTCTCCAATATTTTGGACTGCGGGATTCCGCATTCCCCAAATGTTTGCCTGATTGGTGATGTAACACAAACAGCCCTTCCACATATTCATATCCAGCCCACACTTGCAGCTATCGCCATTGCCAAGAAAACTATTTCAGTTAACTGGAAAGATAAGAAAGCCCTCAACATCATCCATTGGCTGAACCTCCTCACAGAATACATTTCACTCGAGAGAATATCTGTTATTAGAAAAAAACAATTGGACTCCTTCAAAGAAAAATGGTCTCCATTTATTAAATCTATAAATATTAATCTGTAGCCTCCGCTTGTATGTGAGCATATGCCATTTCCTTCATAAAATTGTAATTATTATTCTGTCTGTGTGTATGGTTTGACTTTTCTCTGCTTTGTTTCAGCTTATTAACCCTCTACCTTTTTAAGTAGGATGGCACCATGGACCTCAAGGCTTTGTGCATGCACTGGGGGTGTCCCTTCCTACTGCTCTTGGGGTCGCTCTCTGGCTCCGCGGGGCCGGCGTGGCTCGGGCCCCTCTCCCTGGGGGTGGTTGTTCCCGGTGTCTCTCCCTTTGAGCCCTGGACCTGCTGGGTCTGTGCGCTCTCCCGGGGTCTTGGGGGTGTTGGCGGCTGATCTCTTCTGGGGCGCCCTGGCTGGCCCTGGGGCTTTGGGTGGGTCGGCCCTTCGTTCGCCCCCTTGTCCCTTCCTGCTCTGCTTCCCTCCTCCTCCCTCCTCTCCTGCCTGGCCGCTCGTCCTCGTCCTCTCCCTCCCCTGGGGGGGCTGGGGGCCCTCCGCTGCCTGGGGGGCTGGGGTGGGGGCCGGGTGGTCTCTCTGGGGGGTGGCTCTGGTTAGTCCGGGCACAGGCCTCAGCACTTGCCTGTGGGCCACCACTGGAGATTAGCTTCTGCTGGCTGGGGGCTTCTGTCAGGGGCTGTCCCGGACGCGCCGGCTCTGGGGTGGGCGTAGGGGGTCGTGGCCCTCGCTTCCGGGTGGTGCGGCCTGGCCCTCCCTCTGGGGCAGGGTGCTGCATGCGGCTGGCCCATGGTGGGACTGCGGTGTCTGCCGGGGCGCTGGTCTAGTGCTGCGACTCCTGGGAGTTTTAGTGCTGGCTGGGCCGGTCGGGTTCGGGTGGGCCCACCTTGGCCTCTGGCCTCGGGGCTCTGAAGGCCCTCTGCATCAGTACCGGTGGTCTCACTACCCGTCTCCCCCGCTGCTCTGTCCTAATGGGCCGGACCCACACCAGACTGCCTCTTACTGCACACTTCACACACTTCACACCTCACTGTATATAGCTACCCTTAGGCACATATAGGGACACAACAGTTAGGGCCTCGAGAGCAGGTGGGGGCGGGAGGGACGGGCTCTGTGGTGGGGCACATGGCAGGGCTCTACGGCCTTGTCTCTTTCCCATCACCCCCCCGGATGCCTCCCCTGCTCTCTAATTTCTTTTTAATGCACCACACACATTCACACCTTAGGAGTAGGTCTGGGACGGCTCGGGGAACTTGGGCCAGGGCAGGCTGCAGAGTAGCCATCCTCTGTAGCCCTCTGGCCTGCCCCCTGGATGCCTCGCCCAGCCTCTCCACTTTTAATGCAACACATGACACTCAGGGTTACGCTATCACGGTGCAGGGATAATGTCTCAAGTCAGGGATCTGGAGACATATTAATAGGGAGTAATGGGGGGGGGGTTCACTAATATGGTCTCGCTGGTGGAATCCGGCCCCCTTGTGGCAATGGGGTTGCGGGGGTGGACTACCATCTGTGTTGCTGTGTCTGGGGGTCTTGGGGCTGTGGTCGGGTGGGGGGTTTGGTGGGGGGGGTGGGGTTGGGGTGGCGGGTGGGTCTTCGTGTTCTCTACTGAACTACATTTTCAGAAGTGGGACAGGGGAAGGTTTGATTGAAAAAGAAACATTTATACCAAAAAAAAGAAAAATTACATTTTTATTAAAAAAAAATATCAGAAGGCAGAAACTGATCAGAAATACCATGGTAGATTCATTTTTTAATTCAGTTAATACCCTTCATATCAAGTTTATGATACAAATATTCAGAGCAAACAGACCCAAATGCAGTACTCAGACAGGAGTTATTAATACAATTAAAAAAATGTATTCTCCTCCACTATGGTGTTTGTCTGAGACTTAGATTCACTGTAGCCATCCATAACTACAGGAAAAGGCAAGGAAACGGGGTCAGCAAAACAGGGTCGGTACACACATGGTCCAGATATTGGTTAAGGGCAAATCCAACAGACGCTACCATAAAGCAGAAGGAGGTCAAGCCAGGAATCAGATGTCCGATAAGGTACCAGGAAGGAAAAGGCAGAATCAGGGTCAGAATCAGGCTTAAGGTCAAAACACGGGGGAAAAAGCATGCCAGAATAAGAGGACAAGACAAAAACCCAAAAACCAGAAACACATCAAAAGCCAGCGATCCAAGACAAGGTTCTAAGTGCTCATTAGCAACAGCCAAAGCAGTACAGACTAGCAGGGAACCAACATACTCCACACTTATAAAGGAGAAGGAACAGGTGAAAACAATCACACTGATTAACTGGGAGGGGAAAACCACCAGTGACAGGAAGCAAAACCAGACCAACATAACAAAATAAAAGCCCGGACACTAACAATGACAGAAAAACCCCAAGATTTACAAAAAGAAGACAGAGACAAAACACTGGATACTGGATGCATAACAGTTTGTCAAATTTTTATTGAACTGCTCTTTCAGTGGTCCTGACATGAGGTGCTTCCTGTTTGGCCTTGGCTTTGCGCTGTTAAGATTGGACATTTAAGAGGCCATATCATTGGGGCAAGGTGATGTTACAGCTTGTGTAAGGCTGATTTTTTGCTGTAGGAATAGTTATAAGACAGGTGTCACACAAGGCACAGGGGCCAAATCCGGCTCGCCATAGGGTCTGCTCTGGCCGGATTTTATACAATTTATAAAAAATTTTTTTACTTTGTAGGTAGAAATATTTTCATATATTTACACTAAAAGTATAATTTCACAAAAGATGTGAATAATCTTGAACAAATATGAAGAACCTGAAGCATTTCAAGCGAGGTCAGTGCAATTTTAAGAATGTCTGATATTAAATATTTTGTGTATTTGTATATGATGGTAAATGGACTGCATTTATATAGCGCTTTTCCACCTTCATGGTGCTCAAAGCACTTTACATTAGCCTCTCATTCACCCATTCACACACACACTCATACACCAGTAGGTTTCTGAGGTCTACGGTAAGTGTCTTGCCCAAGGACAGCCAGAGCCGGGACGCGAACCGCCATTGGGCGACCCACTCTACCAACTGAGCCACAGCCGCCCTGATCTAATATGATCTGCAACTTATAATGGACATGTGGAAGCGCAAGTGTAATATTGTTAAAATTAGGCTTATTTGATTGTTTCATGTTACTTGGATTGTTTGTACAGACAGATTATCAACGTAGACATTTTCATTAATTAATTTGACTCTTTTTCACTCTAAAATATAGAGAAATATTTGGAGTTGACATTATTTGTGTATTGTTGGGTTGCCATTTCACTGGTTTGGCCCGGTTCGAGTCGAGGTTGGGTGACTGTGGCCCGTGAACTCAAATCAGTTTGACACTCCTGGCTTATTGCTCACTTCCTGCGCGGCAGACTGAAGGACTTCCTGCGCGACAGACTGAAGAGACCAAGATATGTTGACAGCTAGCGTTTTTTCACTGTTGCTGCACGAGACTGAAGCTGGGGAAGCTAAAAGTGGTCCAGCGGCAGCTGCTGCAAAGTTTGTTAGAAAACGAGTTTGGGTCTAGAAGAAGACCGAACCATTCAGGAAGGTGCTTCACTACTGACCGTTCGCGTGAAGTAAGGACATGTATGCCTAACGAGTGTGCCGCTATAGATTCTGAACCTGCATTTATGATTTGGACCATTCGACAGATACATCGGCTTCGACCTACACAGTTATAAAGACACTGCTTGAATACGAAATTCACTAAAAAAGGAGAATAGACTGGACACCAGCCTAGCTGTCAGTGGCTAGCCTAGCTACACAGCGGCTCTTCCGTATAGCCATTGCTAACCCAGCAACGGTCGAAACCCTGCTCCAGACGTCCGGTGAGTTTTGAATTTTCTTTTTTCTCTCCCCTGCTCTGATTGAAAGTCAAAATGCCACCAAAAGTGAAACCAACCATTTCAGAGTAAGAAGTGGAAGACATAAAAAAATCTTTGAACTTATGTCACAAGAAATATCAAATATCTCTAAACAACAAAAAGTGATTATAAATCTCATGGAAGAAATAAAGGAATTAAAAAGACTGAATGCTGAAAAGGACAGAACAATAACCATGTTGGAAGGACGTGTGGTAGATTTGGAACAATATTCAAGGATGAACGACCTGATCATCAGCAGCCTAGACACAAAGCCCCGATCATATGCCAGGGCCGTAGTGAAAGAGGGAGAGGCCACTGAGGATGATCAGGACTCTCTGGAGCAGCAGGTGATTGGATTCCTGGACAGTAAGGGGATAAAACCTCAACAGAGATGACATCGCGGATGGATCATGTGTGGAAGTATTTAAAGATAAATTATTGACTTTATATGAAAAAACAAATAAATTGTTTTTTGTATGTGGGGATTTCAATATTGACCTATTAAACCCCCAAGAAAACAACAACATTAAGGAATTTATTAGTTCTATGTACAGCATGAGCCTTTATCCAATAATAACAAGACCAACCAGGATAACTACCCATACTGCCACACTACTAGACAACATTTTCAAAAACGAAATTGATGCAAGAATAAGTAGTGGAGTAATAATAAATGATACAACTGATCATCTGCCGGTGTTTGCAATATTCCACAGCTCCACAGGAACAAACAAAGAAAATACAAGATATAAGACAATAACACAAAAAACTGAAGAGTCTATTAACTCATTCACTGCCAGCTATTTTCTGAACAGCCAGCCTCACAGTGCCAGCAGTTTTGGAGAATCTTGAGTGATTTTTTTAGAACCAAAGAATATTGAGTTTTATGACTTTATAAACACAGAAAGTGTACACTTCTATGAAACAACAAAAACAACACATAAAACAAGGTGTTTGATAGAAAAACAGTCATTTATTCATAAACATACCCTAATCAGTGTACTATTTCTCTGTGTGTGATATGCTGTAAAACATTGTCCTGCATGTAACGCCACACGGCAGGAAACACACCACATCCTGGTCTCACTGCGGCGGCCGCTGCGCGCACAGACACGACACCTCCGTGTTGGCCTGGTCTTCTTGGGGATGGGCATCAGCTTTTCCAGCCTGTGCCTCGCCATGTTGCCATCCAGCCTACTTTCAGGGTCCATGTTGTACGGTGCTCTGGGATTGTGTGCTTCGTCTGCCTGGGCCGTCTCCGCCTCCAGCACCCCATGCTGCTTCCCTGACCACATCCTCACGACCCTGCGTGTGAACTCCAAAAGTGACTTACATTGTTGTGGATTTCTGGCCCTATAAAGAACATATGCGTTAAACATGGCAATTTGGAACATGTAAGCCACAAACTTCTTTGACCAGTTTAGGGACCTCCTTATGAAGGGGTAGTAGGCCACATTCTGGTCCAGTTTATCCACGCCATTCATGTTGGAGTTGTAGGCGATCACACACGCTGGTTTAAACTGGGTCACTCTATGTCTCTGCCCCCTCTGCCACACATCAACCCCTTCCATTCTGTCTTGGTGGCAGGTTGTCACCATCTTCACGATTCGTTTGTCGTGCCAAGCTACCACCATCATGCGCCCATTGTGCCGCACAATTCGTTCCCCTGCCCCCAGGTCAGACTTTTTGATCTCCCGGATGATCAATGGCTCTCCCCTGTTTTTCCTGAGGGTTCCACAGACGTTTGTCTGTGCTCTCAGTAAGCGTTCACACAGGGACACAGAATTATAGAAATTGTCCATGTAGACAGTATAACCATGACCCTGGAGACGATCAAGCAGAGAGAACACTATCTCTGGCAGAGTACTACCTTCACCCACATAAGGCCGCAAGTTGAAGCAGTACCCTGTCGCAGAGTCACACAGAATGTACGATTTTATACCATACTTCACCGGCTTTTGTGGGTTATACACTCGGAACGATAGGCGCCCCCGCCACTGCATCATGCCCTCATCAATGCAAATGTTTTTTCCTGGCTGGTACAGTTCTTTGCATTTCCCAACAAGATAATCTAACACTGGGCGGACTTTGTACATTTTATCAGCAGTATTTTGTGTGGCATTGTTGTTGAAATGGAGGAACCGCCATATAATTTGAAATCTGTTCCTGGACATTGTCCGGCTGAAATATGGTGTTGCATCTATTTCCTCTACACTCCAGTATAAGTCAAGGCTTGGCTTTTTGATGTAGCCAGTGAGGAAACTCAGTGCAAAGAATGTTTTCAGTTCTGGGACTGACACTGGCTTCCAGGCATTACCTCTGCTGTGTGGTAGCGCCTCAGGGTTGGCTTCAAAGTACTGACGAGCATACAAGTTTGTCTGATCGCGAATATGCTGCAGCAGCTCATCTGTCACAAACAGGTCTAGGTAATCGGCCGGCTCATTGGAGTCTAAGTCCGCAGCAGCGTTCTGAGGGCCCGGTGTTGCAGTAAACGCCAACCCCAGGGGTTCCCAGCCGGCTTGACACCAGCCCTGGTCCTGGTCCTGGTCCCAGCCCCTAGCTGATACACCTGTAAATGATGTACATATATAGGACAATAAATCATTTCATTCTTTATGATATTGAAGAGGGAAAAAAACAAAAAACATTTATAACCTTTATATAACCTTTTACCTTTCTTTCTTTGTCCTCCACCAAGAGAAGGGATGGGGGCCCTGCTGGACCCACCACCTGTAACATATAATTACCATAATGATTAGCAATAGGTGCCCATAATACAACTGGAGGAAAATAGTGTTCATGTAACAAGGACTGAATGGGGGTTAATTCTTACCTCTGTCACGTCCATTATCGGAGCGATCTGGCTCCCGCTCCGGCGATGAGGCTGTGTTGGTGTCAGACGAACCAGATGGCAGCCATTCGTCTGACGTATCCGGGTCTGGTTCACTGGGATCCTCTGAACCGGATTCACCTGGGCCATGCTGGTGCCCTCGGTCCTTCGAAGGCACATGGTGCGCACCACACCCGCTCACTCTGCCCTTCTTCTTTGCTGGGTATCTCCGACCTTCTCTCTCTTCTCTTTCCCCCTCACCTGCCGCAGTATCTCCTGAAATACTCCTAAACCTGCTTTCTTCCACCGCCAGCTGCCTCAGTTCGCTACATCTCCGCTTTTTCGCCATCTTCACTCAACCTCGTCCTTCTTCCTCTGCCAACACCAGTTGTGCCCCACCCACAAACCGATTCCCATGGTCCCCGCCTACAGGATTCAAAATTCAATGAGTACACGCCTCATTTTCAGTGACAGGTGACAGGACCTCCAGGAACCAGGGGTCTAATGGCCAGGATGTAACCCGCCCAGAAGGCCCGGTTCTGGGGGTAAAAAGGCAGGGCATCTGGACCCCTGGAACCACATAGAACCAGGGGTCAAAAGGCCGGGCGTTAGACCCACCAATAAGTCCAACAAAATTTAAGCTTCACTGTGGTAGTACCATGCCTCTGGTGGGACTTAGAAAAATGTAAGCTTCACTCCTGGTAGTACCATGCCTCTGGTGGGACTTAGAATAATTTAAGCTTCACTCCTGGTAGTACCATGCCTCTGGTGGGACTTAGAAAACTGTAAGCTTTTCCATGCCTCCACTTTAGAAATATGACAAAGTCCAACTTTCAGACGTAGCGAGTTTTGCCTCTTGGTAGTTGCTGGGGACCCATTTTCAGAAAAATGACAAAGTGTCTATTTTGCCACACGTGATCGAGTTTTGCTTCTTGGTAGTTGCTGGGGCCTCCCCATTCAAAGTCAATGGAGACACCTTCCGCATAGTGCATTTAGCACTTTTCTGGGAGGTATTTTTTCACGTGCTTCCCCGATTTTGGAAACCACGATTTTAAGTGGTGTTTCTCCAGGCGCACGCAGGCAGGATTCGCAGGGTACCTTCCCCGGACCAAAATGAAGGGACATCTGTTCTCTTTTGTTGCTTTTTCCCCTGCAAACCTCCGGAAGTTAACAGCAAACCTCCAGTGGGACTTGCTTCACCCCGGTACTACCATGCCTCTGGTGGGACTTAGAAAAAATTTGGGTTCACTCTGGTAGTACCATGCCTCCAGTTTAGAGTCCCACTTTCACACGTAGCGAGTTTTGCCTCTTGGTAGTTGCTGGGGACCTGGAGCCCCATAGAACCAGGGGTAAAAAGGCCGGGCTTTGACCCAGCCTTAAAGCCCCATTCTGGGGCAGAGGAGCCGGGCACGTGGACCCCTGGAGCCCCATAGAACCAGGGGTAAAAAGGCCGGGCCTTGACCCAGCCTTAAAGCCCCATTCTGGGGCAGAGGAGCCGGGCACGTGTACCCCTGGAGCCCCATAGAACCAGGGGTAAAAAGGCTGGGCCTTGATCCAGCCTGAAGGCCCCATTCTGGGGCACAGTAGCCGGGCGCGTGGACCCCTGGAGCCCCATAGAACCAGGGGTAAAAAGGCCGGGCCTTGACCCAGCCTGAAGGCCCCATTCTGGGGCACAGTATCCGGGCGCGTGGACCCCTGGAGCCCCATAGAACCAGGGGTAAAAAGGCCGGGCTTTAACCCAGCCTTAAAGCCCCATTCTGGGGCAGAGGAGCCGGGCACGTGGACCCCTGGAGCCCCATAGAACCAGGGGTAAAAAGGCCGGGCCTTGACCCAGCCTGAAGGCCCCATTCTGGGGCACAGTAGCCGGGCGCGTGGACCCCTGGAGCCCCATAGAACCAGGGGTAAAAAGGCCGGGCCTTGACCCAGCCTTAAAGCCCCATTCTGGGGCAGAGGAGCCGGGCGCGTGGACCCCTGGAGCCCCATAGAACCAGGGGTAAAAAGGCCGGGCCTTGACCCAGCCTGAAGGCCCCATTCTGGGACACAGTAGCCGGGCGCGTGGACCCCTGGAGCCCCATAGAACCAGGCGTAAAAAGGCCGGGCCTTGACCCAGCCTGAAGGCCCCATTCTGAGGCAGAGTAGAGCAACATATGGACCCCTGTGAAAAATGACAAAGTCCAACTTTCACACGTAGCGAGTTTTGCCTCTTGGTGGTTGCTGAGGACCTGTAGCCCCATAGAACCAGGGCTCAGGAGGCCAGGCTTTAGACCCAGCCTTAAGGCCCCATTCTGGGGCACACTAGCCGGGCACGTGGACCCCTGGAGCCCCATAGAACCAGGGCTCAGGAGGCCAGGCTTTAGACCCAGCCTCAAGGCCCCATTCTGGGGCACACTAGCCGGGCACGTGGACCCCTGGAGCCCCATAGAACCAGGGGTCTAACCCTGGGACCTATACCCGAAAAAAGGCTCCCTATCTCCGGCCACAATCTAGACACACCCGGCCCCTACAGGACCTCCAGGGACCGACCGCCCCAGTTGGTCCCTGGTACCCCAAACTTAAGCCCCCTCCTCGGGCTAAACCCCTTAAACCAGCGCCGTAAGTCAACCAGAGCCTTGGTACTACAAAACGAAAAAATATCAGAAATTTTTCTAAGTCCACACAATACTTTGAAAAATTTCCACAAGGAATTTTTTTCAGAGTCCAATGTGGACTTAGTACTACAAATATAAAGATAGAAAATTTTCTAAGGTTTTTTTTATTTTTTGGAATCCAAACAGTCCAAAAAAATAAAAAAAAAAACCTTGGTACTACAAAACCAAGGTGGAGGCTGTTTACCCAGCTCACGTTCCCTTTTGCTCTACGTGAGTGTCTGTTCTCCCTGAGCCTCTCACGATGGTCTGAGACCCCAGCTCACGTTCCCTTCTGCTCTACGCGAGTGTCTGTTCTCCCTGAGCCTCTCACGATGGTCTGAGACCCCAGCTCACGTTCCCTTCTGCTCTACAGGAGTGTCTGTTCTCCCTGAGCCTCTCACGATGGTCTGAGACCCCAGCTCACGTTCCCTTCGTACCGCCCCAGTCAAACTCCCCACCTGCCAATGTGGGGCCAGAACCGGCAGAGCCGGACGCATGAAGAGAGAGCCCCGCCTGCTCTGGACTCACCTCACCGAACAAAGGAACCATAACTGATTTAATGAGCCATTCGTAGTTTCACTGTACCGACCTTCCGGCGGTTTGATCTGTGGGACAAGCATATGCTGCTATACTGGAGGATCAACTGGGATAGCCCCGAAGGTGGAGCCCACCCGCGGCAGTGCGGTGATCTGAGGGGGCAGAAGAGGCGATCCAAGGCCCCCAGGAGAGTCGCCGGTAGGGCAGGACGGGAAAGGGGCCTCCTCGGTTAGGGCGACAGACCTGGGAGGGGGCCAGGGAAAAGGAACACACCGCCCCCTCAGAGCGCACCGCGCGAGCAGCGCGCACCCCGGGGTTATACACAGCCGCTGGGGCCAGCGCTCCGCCGCCGGAGCTGTAACCGCGCCCACTGCCGTGTGTGAACAGGATAGGAGAAACATAGTTATTTATAACGGACCCGCGTCAGCTCTGGCCGCCGTGACCGGGACCGCAACCCGCCGCCGGGTTAGACGGACCCCAGGCACCGCCTGGCACTCGCGGATCCCGTTGGAGAGCCACTGAGGGAGACAGCGCATCTCTGTCCCGCATCCTCTCCTGGAGGCCGGAGCCCTGTCCTCCTCTCCTGAATACCTAACGTGTACCAGCCCGCAATGTTGAAGGAACCTACCACTGAACCGACAAACGGAGAGCATAGGCCCTTCAGAGGCGGGGCTTCATAAATGCCTTTCAATCTGGAGGTTCGGAGGGCATAAATCCAATAAAGGGATCCGATGTCCCTCTGTCTTTGCACGGGTAACGCACCCTCCGAAGCTGGCCTCTTATTACACTGGAGCACCACCAGTTAAAACTCTCGTTCCTTGTAACGTGGACGTACATGAAAAAATACCTCCCAGAAAAGTGCCAAATGCACTATGCAGAAGGTGTCTCTGTTGACCTTGAATAGGGATGCCCTAGCAACTACTAAAGAACAAAATCCGTTTACGTGTGGCAAAGTGTGTATTTTTATAGAGGCATGGTACTACAAAACCAAATTGGAAATTTTTCTAAGTCCACCCTTTGCCACACGTAAATGGATTTTGCTCTTTAGGAGTTACTAGGGCATCCCTATTTAAAGTCAACGGGGACACCGGCTGCATAGTGCATTTAGCACTTTTCTGGGAGGTATTTTTTCATGTACGTCCACGTTACAAGGAACAAGAGTTTTAACTGGTGGTGCTCCAGTGTGGACTTAGAAATATTTTTATGGAGGCATGGTACTACAAAACCACACAGGACTTATACCTTTATATTATATAAATATATATGATTATACCTTCATATGCAGCCCCAGAACAGAGCGTTATGGGCGGATTAAACGCGGGGCTTCAGACCGCTGATCCCCGGTCCGTTGAGAGGGGGCACATGCTCAGTTATTCTGCCCCATAACAGAGCATTATGAGCGGATTAAACGAAGGGATTCAGACCGCTGATCCCCGGTCCGTTGAGAGGGGGCACGTGCTCCGTTATTCTGCCCCATAACAGAGCATTATGAGCGGATTAAACACAGGGCTTCAGACCGCTGATCCCCGGTTCGTTGAGAGGGGACACATGCTCCGTTATTCTGCCCCATAACAGAGCATTATGAGCGGTTTAATTTACCTGGGCTTTACACCATGGTTCCGGGACATTTTAGGGGTCCAATCTGCTCAGGAGGATCTAAAATAGCGGAGCACTTGAAAACCAGTCAGATTTTCAGTGGCGTGATTGACGTATATATGCGTCGATGGCAGTGAGCGTAAGTATTTCAATTGACGTATATATACGTCAATGGCGGTGAGTGAGTTAACACTTTCAAATGTGATTTGATGAAACAAAACTGGAACGATGTTCATGTTGATGATGTGGACAAAGCCTATGACACATTCATTGTCAATAATAAAGTCTCTTTACGATAAAAATTGTCCTTTGGTAAAGAAAAAAGTGAAGCACATAATTGATAAAAAAACCATGGCTAACTAAAGGTATATTAAATGCATGTCGAAAGAAAAATGTTTTATGTAAAGATTTTCTCAAACAAAGAACTAAAGAAGCAGAAACAAAATACAAGACCTATGAAAATAAACTAGTAAATTGCTGTAATATTCCTTTTTGCTGCTTCTGATGATTCTTGTTAGAGGAAAATAAAAACAATATAAGAAATACATGGAAGGTATTGAATGACATTATCAAAAAAAGGAAAAACAGAGATGAATACCCAAATTACTTCACAATTAAAAATAACATAAATAGTCATGACACAAACGAAATTGTAAATGAATTTAATGATTTCTTTGTTGGTATCGGTCCTGGTCTGGCTGGGGAGATTGCAAACACTGGCAACATGAATGAAGTAGAAAGTAAATTTTGGAATGTAAGTGAATCTATGTTCTTAAAGGGAACCAATGAAAAAGAAATTACTGACATTGTTAATAACCTCAAAACTAAGAAGTCAACAGACTAATGATTTTGATATGTCATTGGTTAAAAATATCATTGAGTGTGTGGTGAAACCTCTCACATATATCTGTAACCAATCACTAAAAAATGGTGTTTTCCCAAGAAATATGAAAACTGCTAAAATCATACCCATATTCAAATCTGGAAATAGACACTGTCAAACTATAGACCTGTTTCACTACTGCCACAATTCTCTAAAATACTGGAAAAATTATTCTATACAAGGCTGGATAACTTCATCACAAAACATAATTTACTGTGTGAACAACAATATGGTTTCAGAACTAAAAGAACAACATCCCTTGCTCTCATGGAATTTGTAGAACACATAACGTCTGCAATAGAAAATGCATTAGGAGTATTTTTAGATCTAAAAAAAGCTTTTGACACAGTTGACCATGAATTATTATTAATAAAACTACAAAAATACAGAATTAGAGGCCAAGCACTCTCCTGGATATCCAGTTACCTAAGCAACAGAAATCAATATGTGCAGATCAATAACAGCAAATCCAAACTACAAACATTGAGGAGTGGGGTGCCCCAGGGCTCGGTGCTAGGACCATTGTTGTTCACCCTTTACATCAATAATATATGCGCGGTTTCAAATACAAGTCAAATTATTTTATTTGCAGATGACACTAATTTGCTTTGCTGTGGGGATAATTTGGAACACCTCTTGGACACAGTGGCAGATGAATTAAATAAACTGAAGAGCTGGTTTGACTCAAACTAACATTAAATTTAAGCAAAACCAAATTCACAATATTTGGAAATCAGACAAATAAGTCACAAAAGAAATTAATGATCAATAACATAGAAATAGAAAGAACAAATGAAATAAAGTTTCTTGGAGTTATTATTGACAGTAAATTATCCTGGAAGTCACACATACAGTACATTATATCCAAAATAGCAAAATCAATTGCATTATTAAATAAAGTCAAATATCTTGTAAACCAGTCATCACTATACGCATTGTATTGTTCCTTCATTCTCCCATACATGACCTACTGTGTAGAAGTGTGGGGGAACACATACAAAACAAACAGAAAAAATATTCAAACTTCAAAAAAGAGCAATAAGGATTGTAACCAAAAGCACCTATAGAGAACCATCAAACCCACTGTTTATCAAATTAAAGGCATTAAAATTCAAGGATTTAGTCGACCTCAAAACAATTCAAATAATGTACAAAGCAAATCAAAACCAGTTACCACAAAGTGTCCAAGGGTTGTTTCAAGTGAGGGAAAACAAACACAATCTGAGGGGAATTTATATGTTTAAAAAAACCACCTGTACGTACTAACTTAAAAATGCATTGTGTTTCAGTTAAAGGAGTCAATCTCTGGAACAACTGTAGTGAAGAACTGAAAACCTGCAAATCAGTACAAAAGTTTAAACAGGTTTTTATAAACCACATTCTAAGTGGATACAGGAAAGAAATGTAAATATGAATTTCTAGCAAGGAACAGGTTTCCCTTTTTCTGTTGCGCTTTCTTTTCGGTTTAGTGTGTATGTATGTATATGTGTATATGTGTGTGTGTATGCATGTATGTGTATATGTGTATGTATGTGTATGTATATATGTATATGTATATATTGGCGCTAATCTGTCTGAAGACAATACCCTTACAATTTAGAGTTTTTAAGATTATAGATTATAAAATATAGATCAAGGAAAGATGAAGATAGATCTTAAAAAAATATAAAAAGAAGGTGGTAAATCTGTTTAGGTTGAATGTTAAATAACATGATCTGACTAGTGTTCTCAACAGGTGATTAAGCACCTCCCACAGGAAGACGGATGACTTGAATCGGCAGGGCAGACCCCAAGGGGGACAGACCGAACCTTATGGATTTGAAAAGTTATGTTGACTAATAGTGACATTAGACACATTACGACTGACACGGCAACTGAAAGACACAAAGAAGAGGATTGGACTCTGACAGCTATCACTGAACCAAAACACTGAGATTAGACAGTAGAAGGGCGAGGTCATTGACAACTGACACACACACACACACACACACACACAGTACGATACAGACTCTGCACCTCGCATGCAAATGTGAGCCAGCTAACTTGAACCAAAACAACTGGCAAATTTTCCATTCTTAAGGCCTCTGCATGGTCTTGCGACAAAGTGACGCAGTCACATTTTCGCAGTCATTTCCCATTTATTCTCAAGTCGCATCTGGAGAAGTGCCACAACGCAAGGGGGAGTCTCACGAAATGGCTAAACTGATGCAAAACTGAACTATGCAAAATGTAAATAAACTGAACATGAGTAGTGAAAACAGTGAATACAATATCAGATGGTGTGTAATGTAGTGTGTGTATAAACGGTTAGTCCTGTGCTGCTGCCCACACACAATCTATACATACATACATACATTTCAAAGATGATGGCCCTGGAGACACAGTCCCTGAAGTCAACCGGAATCTTCCTCAGCATGTCTGCCATGAACAAGCCAAAAGAAGAGTAGTCATCCTGTCACCTTTCCACCAGTTGCTCCAGGTGTGACTGCAAATCTGTTTAATCCATGCGCCTCCACTTGCCCTGTCTCGCTGGCACTCGCTGGGTTGCTGGCCGCACAGAGGGTGTGGAATGGACCAATCAGAGGTCTCTTTTCTCATCTTCACCGTGACGCTGTGTGCTACATTTCTGTGATGTTACATTTTTGGAGATGTGCGCAAAATTCTCTGCAAAGGGGGCAAAAGAGTATGTGAGGTATTGGCGACACGTCGCAAGCAACTTGGATTCGGAGTATAAATAGGCCTTTACTCCTCGCATTTACATAAATATCAATACTTCATATGTCTTACACTCTCAGATTTTTCTTTTTACCATTTCAAACTAGACAGAATGTGAAAATGCTAAAACATACATTTTGGAGAGAAAATCACAGTGGAATGGTGACTTTCCATATCACAATTATGACTTTTCAATTTTTTCCTAAAATTTAGTATGAGGGGGGCGACTCGGTATGGACAAAATACATTTTTGCCTACTTTGAGGAGATAAACTGATAACACGAAGTTTTAGCCCAGTGGCTGTACACAGAGTTTAGGTAAGAACAGTGAATTAAATATATTGCTCCCAGATTGTAGAGCTGTATTATAACCTTTGGTAAAATAGATTAATCTGATAAATGAGAAAAGATTTAAAGAAAAACAAATCAAGTTTATTAAGCTTTTACATACAACTTAGGCGTATACTCATTAAGATGGGTTGATAGTGTTGGGGGAATAGCTTTAAATATGTTGGTATGAAAGATCTTTACAATTCTTTGCAAAACATTAAGTGAAACTCAGGATTTCATTCTTCTTTTTATTTGGTTGGTTGGCTTGCCAGAGCCAGGCAAGCCTTAAATAATATAAACATTACATTAAATAAACAATCTAATAAGACATCCTGATTTTCCTTTCTTTTTAGGGTATTCTAAAATGGCACAAGGTTTTGGATGTATAGGATCATAATGAATCTATTCCAATTGGCGAAAGATGATATTGAAAATAAAGTAAGATAATATGAAAGAGATATGAATACATTTAAATGAAGGAAACAGACATTTTTACACAAAACGTTGGTCTGTGCTTGAACGCCATGAATCCAGGTTTGACCTCTGACCACTATGGAACAAGTTCAAAGGTCCCACCAGAGGTCCTGGAGGTGGTCCAAAATGATTAGTCCTACTAAAAACTGATTAATAAAAAGGTTTGGTAGTTTGAAATTGTGAATACTATACACAATACAACTACTAACACCAGGACATGGGGGGGGGGGTTCACCTAAATACTAATAATGACTCTCACCTCAAATGACAAATTGAGACACACAAATGTAAAGGTAAATGCACCACCTATTCACACCAATAGGTTTCTAAGGTTCTGTCACCCATTCACACACACACACACACCAATAGGTTTCTAAGGTTCTGTCAGTTCTACTGGGAACCTCAGTGTCTTGCTCAAGGACGCTTCACATGTGGACAGGGATGACTATGACTCGCTGTACCAACTGAGCCACAGCCACCCCTCATCAAAACCTCACTAAGTCTATGGCACCAGATGCAGAAGACTCACCAGTGCTACAGGAGGGGTCAAAGGTCAAGTCCGGCCCCAACTGCATCTGCTCTGACCCAGCACCAGCAGGCAGCCACCTCAGGGGATCAGGATTCGCCCTCTCAGCAAAGTCAACGGTCAAGACACTGTGGAGCCATGAGGGGGCATCAGGAAGGAGTGTGGACTGGTGACCAACAAGCGAAAGATTCTGGCTGTCTTTTCTCTCTCTCTCTTTCTGTTAGATACTAGAAAGGGGAGAGATGAAAATGGACTGGTGACCCACTAGAACCAGAACCCCTACTGAGGCACTGATGTAAGGCCGAGGGGGTGAAGGGTCACTGCTGGATGGACACTGACTGTGTGGTGAACCACATGATAAAGACCAATGACTGAAGTCACAGTGGAGGTCACTGCTTTCCTACTTCGGGAGTTCCAAGTCATCAACATTGCCTCTTTCCCCATGAAGGGCGAGGGGAACCCGGGTCTGGTGCTGAGAACTGGAGACTGGACACCACTACACAACAGGCCTGCTACAGTCGCCACACACCATGCTCACCACACACATTACAGGCACTAAACACTATACCATGTCATTGTATGTACTGAGTTAGACCTCCATCAACTAGGATGTACATAATGACAATAAGAGATAAATATAATTTATTTTGGTACTTCTGTATATATTCTATTTTTGATAAAGCTGTGTAAGATAAAACTCTTATATTTATATATATTTAATAATTATATTCAACTGTAAACTCAATATTTCTCTTCTTAGTCAATTATTAATTAAATTCTTGACAAAGGGCAGTTGAATTGGGAAATGGGATCCAACAGGAACGATGTGTGGTGTAAAATTTAAACTGATGACCTAAAATATTACAAACTTAGAAGTTAGATGAAGAATGCACAAGGGGAAAGGGGGGAAAAAGTCTACACCCTAATGAACAATCTTTGGAAATGTTATTTAAATTTCATCTCCAGTTGATACCAGGTCCAACTTCTAGAACTGAGACTAATTGAGACAAAATTGATTGGCCTAATTGAGACCTAATTGATTGTATATAATTACTCATCTTGATCTGATCAATTTGAGTAGTGGGTTGTAAGTATTTACATCAACACGATAAAAATCTCACCTCGTGCATTATTCAACTTCTATATAATATGACCACGGCTACTACCAGAGGAGCTCCTGAGCAATTACAGGCTATAGAGTGGGTGACTTACCCATACAGATTGGCATTGGATTTCCGTCTGAAGTGAAAAGATGGTTAAATCAACTTTTTCTTCAAAACTTTAGATGAGTGTTGATTTATACTTTATATTTAGACTTTATTCCCAGAATCAAACACCTCATCCGAACATAAATCACTGTTATAAACAGCCTAAACTCACCAAAAAAACATGTTGATGTTGGTTTCAGCCAAAAAATTTTAATAATTTTTCTTGCAGTCATCAGAAGGATGAATTCCTGGTCACGGGTCAGGCCATCAGGAAATACATCCAGTAAAAACAGTAATGGGTCCAAAAGGAGTTTCACTTTCAATAAGGTATCCTTTTACATTAATCCAAAATTGTTTGACAATGGCACATTCCCAAAATATGTGGGTCTAATCACCCACAAGACCACAGTTCCTCCAACATTTGTTGTCGTCAACACTAGTTTTAAGAAGTAACCATTTTATTTAGGTTCTGAAAAATCTAGTTTTTACCTTCCAATGTTGACCTATGACAAGCAGAACATACATTTTCCCAGTTGTCTTCATCCAATATTTAATTTAATTCCAGTTCCCATTGTTGTTTTCTGTACTGTGTATCATCTGATGAATCTAGTGACAGTTTCTGATATATCAAATCACTTGTTTCTTCATAATGGTACCATTTTCAATTAGGTTGATAAAATGTCTTTCTGTTTGGTGGTTCTCTTCTGATGATGTCCCAGTCACGTTTCATTAAGTTGTTTCTTAGTTGTAAGTACCTATAGTAATCCCCTGATATAAGATTACATTTGTTTTTTAATTTATCAAAAGTTTCAAATGCGTTTCCTTCAAATGGCTGATTGACAGATACGTTTTTTCTGGGCTCACCGATCAAAGCCCCTGTCTGCTAATGCTGGCAAGAACTCAATATTCCCCACTCATAAGACATGGCTCAACAGAGGGACCCTATTCTTTTGAAATGTTTTTGGATCTGGTTCCAGATTTTTTGTGTGTGTTTGAACCATACATTTGTTATCTTTATTTTTTTCTTTTTGCGATTGCAAACTATAGAACGGGAGGGATGACAGTAAAATTCCTGGCAGTGACTCCTCCTCTAAAAATACCCATTATGATTCTGGATCATGGATGATCCAGGCTGTCATTGCTTTTAATTGGGCTGGCCAATAATATATTCTTAAATTATGCAGTTTTAAAACCCCATTATTTTTTATTAGACAGGAGTACTTCAAGGCATACTCTAGGTCTTTTGTTTTGCCAAATGAATTTTGATATTAATTTGTCCAATGACTTAAAAGTGGACTGTGATATAGGACCAGGAAGCTTTGAAACAGAAACAATCTAGGAAGCACGTTCATTCTTACCCATTGAATTCTTCCCATCATAGAGAGTGGAAGTACATTCCATTAATTTAAATAAATTTTCATTTCCTTAATAATTTGTGAAATTTAAATTTAAATGAAAACAGCTGTGTGATCTTGGGAGTAAGAATTACTCCTATATATCTAAACTGTTACAGTCTGGATTTTTATTGTCATGTCTTGTGAGGTTTTTTGGTTCAGTTTCCTGTTTTTTGTCATCGTTAATGTTTGGGCTTTTATTTTGTTATGTTGGTTCAGGTTCACCTTGTCTCATTTGACTTCCTGTCACTGATGTTGTCTTGCCCCCTTTCTCATTAAGCCTCGTGTGCTCCACCTGTTTTTGTGCTATTTAAGTTCCTCCTGTTTCTGGATCAAATTTCAAGTTTGGTTTGCTATGAGCTGCATGTAACGAAGACTTCTTCATTACTTAGTGACTTGGAGTTTGAGTTTTTTAAGGAAGACACATTGCACTTTATAACAAATTCACTTTATTAGCACGTAGCACTTTATTTGCAGAATTTGCACAAGCACAATTGCACGTAATTTATTGATTCATTGATTATTGGAGTTTTAGCCTGTTGATTGATGCAGGAGCATGGCATTAATCTGAGGAACAGAAATGTCATTATTAGATTAACAAATATTGTGAAAATACTGAAGTGTAATTGTTAGAGTACAATGTGTGATTGTCAGAGTGCTGGTGCTTACCTGTCCTGTCTTGTCCTCTCCAGGGTGATGAGCCAAAAGAGACCCCCTGGCTACAATGCCTCTTATAAGGTTCCAGGAGAGACCAAGTGCAGGATAGGAAGAGGGTTTTATGTTGAGTCAATGTATATATATTGATCATGCAAAAGTATTAGAAGGGATGTGTTTATTTTAGAATAAAGGCTAAACAATTGACCTCAAGTTTTTATTCTAAGAATTGGTATTGTTTTGTATTTATATTTTTATATGCATGATGATGTTGTTTGGAACCCTGCTGTTGGCAGTGTAATGGAAATCTATTGTGCTTTAACATTGTATTACTTCTTTTTCTTTATATTATTACTTTGTCTTGTGATTTACATCTGACAGCTTTAACTGTTGACTGTGCATTGCCCAGGGCATTTAAACCAGTCAGTAACAGTTTTATTGCTAGTTGTATCAGTTGAAAGTTTTACCAACCCTTCTGTGACCTCCTTCTATTGTTAGTTGTATGATCATTATCTTCACCAACCTTTCTGTGACCTCCTTTGATTGCTAGTTGTATCAGTTGAAGCCTATCTGGTTGTTATCCTTACCAATTTTCCTTTGGTGTCCTTTTCTTTGTTTTAACCCAACCCAAACTCTTGTGTTTCCTTTGATTGGCCAGTTGTATCTGTATAAGTACGTGTGTCTCCTTGGTCTGGCAGAGATCTCTCCACATCGCTCCTGTGTGTGTTCTGTGTTGAACAGATTATTAATAATGATTATTCTAAAGATCATTCTGATTCCAGCTTTGTTCTTAATTAAACTGAAATAATTCTGAAACAGCAGTTCCCAATGAGACACACCTTAAGCCAGATATAAAAAGGTGCCATTTTCTATCTGCCAGGGAGGAGCTGCTGACCACATCTAAAGGTTCCTCCTTGTAAAGTTATAGTGGGGTTTTCTTTCAGTTTTTTGTAAATAAATCACTGAGACTTCTTACACCTTACTTCCAATCTCAAGTCGTCATTTTTCCCTGCACTGTCCAGCAGTCTATAGTCATCCTAACATATGGTGTCAGAAGTGCGATCCATGCTCCAGGAAGATGATGACCAGAGGTGGGAGAAAACCTGAAGAAGAACCAGCCCAAGGTGTGTGCTACTCTGTTAACCCAGGTACTATGGCAGTGGGTGCAAGAGAGGGAAAGTTAAAGGAACTGACTGAAATGATTAAGTTGCTTGTTCAAGCTCAGACAGTGAGGGATCAACAAATGGAAAAAGAGGCCTCTTATCAGGAGAAGAGATGGAAAGAAATGCAACATCAATATTTGGCAATTCAGCAATAGGTAAAGGAAATGAGAGAAGAAAACCGAAAAGATTATGACATACAGGGGAATGGCCGACCCCAGGAGGAAGATCATTTTGATGAAGAGGATGATGATGATGATGATGATACAGAGGAAATGAGTCGAGGCAGTAGACCACGGAGGGAACCCCTGGTGCGCAGGAAACCCAAACTGCTACCATTGTCCCCTGATGATGACATTAAACATTTTTTAACCATATTTGAAAGAATGGCTCGTGCATGTGGCTGGCCCAAACATGGATGGGCAGTGCATCTGGTCCCAAGGCTCGCAGTGCCTATATTCTGATGGACATGAAAGACTCTGAAGATTACGACAAAGTTAAAGCTTCCATTCTGGCCAAATACGAAATTACCCCAGAAACCTACCGACAACATTTCCGTTCCCTGAAGATCGAACCAGGTGAGACCCCACAAGAACTGTATGTTCGGTTGAAGGAAATGTTCTTCAAATGGGTAGAACCAGAAAAATCAACAGTGGAAGAAATCATCAAGACTATTATACTTGAACAATTGACCCTAAGACAGCGGAGGAAGCAGCTCGTCTGGGCGGCGTGTTCCCATCAGCCAGAAGAGGGAGCCATAAAGTTTCCTTCGGGCGGGAAAACTACCAAACCCATGCAAGTAAGTCCACTAGGGGTGAATGGGGGTCTGGTCAGCCACCAGGAAAAGGGTTTTCCCTTAATAGGTTATTTAGGCCCCAAGTCCAACATTATGCTAAAGAGCCTCCACCTAGGGTTCAGAAACAGGAAATTAGGTGTTACCACTGTAATGGAGTAGGTCACACAAAGCCATTTTGTCCAGCTCTCCCACTCACAGCAAGCCATCACTTCTGTGTTCAGTTCCTAGACCAGTAAAAAGACACCTTGACTCAAAAAATGAGGTGGGCCGAACAACACCAGTGCCCAAGTGCCCTAATGGACAATGTGAGATAGCTTTACTTGATACAGCATGTTTTCAAACTGTAGTATTGGCCAGATTAGTTCCAAGAGAGAAGTGGAGTGAGGACAGGGCTAGGATAAGTTGTATTCATGGTGATGAGCATGTTTATCCTACCGCAGAGGTCTATTTGACAGTAGGGGGCAGACTTTTCTTGTGTCTGTAGCCTTAGTTCCAGCTTTGCCGTATCCAGTCATTCTAGGCAATGATGTTCCCACACTTTATGATCTGGTGCACCAACCAGTGGGTTATTCTAAGAACTGTAGGGAAGCTAAGGGTTCAGGGACAAATTGCAGGAGCCGACCAAGGGCAGCTGAATAGGAGCCAGTCCCATTTAGAGTAGAGAGGGACTCCTTAGGGAATTGCTTTTCTGGAGGGAAGAATTGGAAGGGGAACCAGTAAAACCTGCTAAATCTAAGGCACAGAAAAGGAGGGAAAAGTTCAGGGGCACTTCTAGGAAAGTGACTGAGGAGGTACCTAAACCACCTGCCATGTTTGATTTTGAATTTCCACCAGATTTAGGGGCAAAGACAGGACTCTACACTAAAGGAGTGGTTTGGGAAATTGACAGAGGTTGAGGGTGTTAGACAAGGGGTCCCCAGTTGTCTGTCTGAGGTCACTTATCTAGTGAAAGATGGCCTTTTGTACCAGCAGAAGGTAATGTTTTGGCACTTCCACAGCAGTTTCGGTACAAAGTCATGGAGTTGTCTCATTCAATCCCATGGGCAGGACACATGGATTTTCAAAACACTCTTAATTGGATTGCAAGGTGCTTTGTTTGGCCAGGGATGTACACCCAAGTTTCTCAGTTCTGCAGTTCATGTGAAATGTGTCAACTTACCTCGGCAAAGGGAGTAACGTGTGCACACCTGCAGTCTCTGCCAATTATAGACGCACCTTTTGAGAGAATAGGCATGGATATAGTAGGACCCCTAGAAAAGAGTTCCTCAAGCCACAGGTACATATTGGTGATATGTGATTATGCCACACGCTATCCAGAAGCTTTCCCTCTCAGATCAATCAAAGCCAGACATGTAGAAAATTGCCTTCTACAAACTTTTTCCAGGGTAGGCATACCTAAGGAGGTCTTGACAGATTGTGGCACAAACGTTTTGTCTAGGTTATTGCAGCAGGTTTACCAGCTTCTAGGTATAAAGGGCATTAAGACCACCCCTTACCACCCTCAGACGGACGGGCTGCTGGGACGCTACAACCAGACACTGAAAAACATGCTACGCAAGTTTGTTTCCCGTTCCGGTGCTGATTGGAACCAGTGGCTGCCATACCTGTTGTTCTCCGACCGGGAGGTTCCACAATCATCCACAGGGTTTTCACCATTTGAATTATTGTACGGTCACCAAGTGAGAGGGACGATAGATCTCCTGAAAGACCACTGGGAAACTCCAAAGCCAGGAGGTGAAAATGTGGTCGCATATGTGGTCAAAATGAGAGAGAGGCTGGAGGAAATGACAGCACTCGCACAAGAAAACATGAAGACTTCACAGGGAAAGCAGAAAGCCTGGTATGATCAGAAGGCCAGGGAGAGGGTCTTCAGTCCCGGCCAACAGGTATTGTTACTGCTGCCAACCAGTGACAGTAAATTACTAACAAAGCGGCATGGACCATATGAAATCAGCAGTCGTGTGGGTAAGGTTACCTATGAACTGTATATGCCTGACAAGATGAAAAAGTACCAGAATTTCCATGTCAATTTGCTCAAAGAATTCCAGGTTCACTCCGAATCTGTGTGTCAGCAGCTGTTGGTACGTGCCATTCAGGAGGAGGACACGAGCGACAAATTCCTGCCAACCACCACTAGGACATTCACTAGGTCTTCACGGTAGGTCTGTCACATCTGTCTCCCAGCCAGCAGACGGATGTAAAACCTCTTCTTGTCCCAGAGCTCTTCAAAGAGACACCTGGTTTCACATCCCTGGTTCAACACAAGATTAGGCTAAAGAAATATACTCGAGTCCGACAGAAGAGTTATAGGATTCCTGTACTGCAGAAGGAAATCAAGCCGATGTTGGATATGGGGATCATCGAGGTCTCCTGCAGTGAGTGGTGTAGTCCAATTGTGCTTATACCAAAGAAAGATGGGTCTCTCTGATTCTGTATTGATTTCAGGTACCTGAATGCAGTGTCAAATTTTGACCCATATCCCATGCCACGGGTTGATGATCTCGTGGAGAGGATTGGCAGAGCTCAGTACATCACCACCTTGGACTTGAGTAAAGGCTACTGACAATTGGCCTTGGCACCAGAGGCTAAGGAGCTGACAGCATTCCGGACTCCATTTGGAATGTATCAGTTCCGGGTCATGCCATTTGGTCTCCAGGGGTCACCGGCCACATTGCAGAGGCTTATGGACCATGTGCTGAGGGATGCATCTGCTTTCTCTGCTGCATATTTGATGATGTGGTTATTTTCAGCCAATCCCAATCCTGGGATGAGCACAAGACTCATCTGCAGCAGGTCCTACAGCGAATCAGAGGGGCAGGCCGTACTGTCAATCCACGCAAGTGTGCAGTAGCCCAAAGAGAAGTAGAGTACTTGGGCTATTGTATTGGCTTTGGGAGGATCAAGCAGCGCCGTAGCTCCGCAGACACACATAACGCACACTGTGTAGGGCAGTTTGCCGGAACGGCAGGGCACCAAAAGAAATCAGAGTCGTAGGGGAAAAAAAGTGTAAACCATATTAATAATTTGCGCTAATATGTTTAAGCAATACAAAAACAACATAAACCAATTTTCCAGAGAAAAGGGGTGAATCTGCTCCGTGCCCCTCTCTCCAGTCTCATGGTGCCCCCTCCCCTCCCAGTGGTCTGTTCGATTATGCCTCATTCGCAATTTGGTGAACACCTGTGCTGTGCGAATATGGCCTCAAAACGGCAGCAAGAGTCTGGAGCTGAGAAGAGGGAAAAAAAAGAAGAGATGATGCAGGAAATCATCAACCTTCCTCAGCTTCCACCACAGACGTCTGCCTTGGAGATGCTGACATTTCTACACAACAATCAGCTTCATGAGGTATATCCCAATCTGTGGATTGCTCTGCGTATTGCACTGACTCTACCTGTCATGGTTGCCTCTGCTGATCGAAGCTTTTCAAAGCTTAAACTCATTAAAGCGTACATGCGTTCATCAATGGGCCAGGAATGTTTAAGTGGTCTGGCTGTTATCAGCATCAATGGGGATGTTGCGTGGGTCAAAAGGACATGGCCCTCCACTACACATTTAATTTTTGAAAACGTTTCTTTTATTTTGTTCTGTAAGGGATAAAAAGAAAAAAAAAAAAAACAGCAATCAACTGACACTGCGGCACCGTAGTATGTACACAGAACAGCCTCTCGCGTGTTCTCTTGTTGTCTCACAAGACTACCCGTGCCCTGGTCGGAGTTGGCTGCTGGTCGGAGTTGGCTACTGCATATTGACCTACACATACCATTCTCACCACACTGAACATGAACTACACTAAATTAAAAAAAAAAAACATGTTAAACATTCAAATAACTATATTATATATATATATATATATATTTTAACCCTGATAGCTGATTTTGCAACAAAGAAATGCAGGCGTGTACCTCTCTAGGGCATCTGATAATTGTAAAAAATGTGTAACATAGTTACTTAAGGAAAGTGCCTTTTGTGTTCTCATTCTCATTTTTCTTATTTAAGTTTCTTTATTGAGAATTTTTATTATTCAACTATTATTTTTGCACTTTATTGCCTTTATTGCACTGTGTTTGTTCTGTGTTTACAGTGTTGTTTGGTCTGTGTTTACAGTTTTTACACACACCTTTTTGGATTTCTCATGTTTGTTGACAGTGTTATGCAAATAAACAAATTGCACTGAGAAGTTCTAAATTTTTTTAAATTCAAAATGTTTTTTTTTTTTTGAGGTTGGGGAGGGCACCACAGAGCATTTGTGCTTAGGGCACCCAAATGGTTAGCAACGACCCTGGGATCAAGCCACAACTGGGGAAAGTAGAAGCCATCCATGCATTTCCCATTCCGACCACGAAGAGGAAGTTGAAAGGATTCTTGGGCCTGGTGGGTTGGTACCGTAAGTTTAATTCTCATTTTTCAGACAGAGCTGTACTGCTGACCAAAGCCTCAGCTCCCAACAAGGTACAGTGGACCGATGAGTGTGATCAAGCCTTCAGAGACCTCAAGGACGCCATCTGCAGTCATTCAGTTCTCCACAGTCCCAATTTTGAGAAACCCTTCACTCTGCAAACAGATGCTTCTGCAGTGGGCTTAGGAGCTGTGCTGCTGCAGGAGGTGGAAGGGGAAAAGAGGCCAGTGGTTTTCCTGAGTTGCAAGCTACTTGAGAGAGAGACAAGATATTCAACAGTGGAAAAAGAGTGTTTGGCAATGAAGTGGGCCATTGACACCCTTAGACATTACCTTTTGGGATGACACTTCAGCCTGGAAACGGACCATCGTGGCACAGTGGCTTCATCATATGAGGGATGCAAACATGTGCATCGCTAGATGGTACCTTTCCCTGCAGCCCTACACCTTCACCGTACAGTATAGGTCAGGAAAATTCAACGTAGTAGCAGACTGTTTGTCCAGGATGACAGAGGAATGAGGTCTTTTTCTCTTCAAGGAGAGGGGGGAGGAAATGTAACGAAGATGTCTTCATTACTGAATGACTTGGAGTTTGAGTTTTTTAAGAAGTCTTATTGCCCATGGGTAAAATGTGTCCCTGAGCCGGTTGGTTCTTCTCCTCAGGGCCCTGTAGGGGGGTGGAAGAGGCTCTGGCCAGGGTGGGATAGGTCAGATAAAATCTTCTTTGCCCTGCATAATCCCCGTAAGCCACCTATCTCTTCCAGGGAAGGCAGGGGGCAGCCGATGATGTTTTGGGCCGCCTTGATGACCCCCTGGAGAGCTTTCTTGTTCTTGGCTGTGGTGCTGGCATACCACACTATGATGCATTACGCCAGCATTATATTTCAAAGTTTTTGCATTCCACTCACTATTTTAGTACTAAAATCACAAACCTGTTAGGTAGCCCTTGCGGTTTGTGCTGCCTTTAAACCAATGGCCCACATCCACTGCCAAATCCTCAGTGACCTACAATTTAGATTGAGGTCCATTCATGTCAATTCCATGTTCTTTTTCACATCTGTACTTTCAGCTTTCAGCTTTAGTTTTTCATATTCTTGTAAAAAATAAAACTCCTTGTATTTTAAGGTTGCTGAAATAATCTTACTTACTTCCATGAAACCCTGCCCAGCATGTTTGGCTGTGTTATGCAGGATATGACAAGGGCACCCATGGATATATACACTTGGATTCTTTTGCAAAGTACGAGAGGCAAGAGAATTTCTGGCCCCTGTGTTTACTGGTGCATATCGATGGACAAGGCAACACAGGTATACAGGTACAAGGTATATTATTTTTTCGAGGACATTAATTTTCTCAAAAATAGTCTCAGCAGTGCTGAGTGCAAATGGGCACTTGTTGTGCACATGTCAAGGAATCTGTGAATCACCTTGCCATGAAACACCCTGACAGTGAGGGGGTCATTTTTTCATGTCCTAAAAGTTAAAATTAGACACTTGAACATATATGCAAAACCTATATGCAAAAAAACATGCATGCACCACTAAGATGAGTACTGAAAAATGAGGATGTCTTAATTGGGTGTTAATATGACACCTGTATCATTGGAGCCATCTGTTATCAGAGTGAAGGGATTACTCTTCATTTTGGTGACCAGGTCCTCCTTGAAGTAGGGAGCCACAGCTTGATTAAATATGCATGTGGTTTTCGTGCTGGCACACTTATATTCCCTCCACTGTCTCCTCTTCTTCCTCATTAACTGCCTCATCCATTTTCTCTGCCATCTCCTCGGATGCTGTCAGGATCGGGATGAGGTGAAGGAGGACTCAAATGCACAGTACTGAAGGGAAAAATAATTTAATAACAAAACTAAGAAACATAAAGACAAGACAGACAAAACCTGGGAACAAACGACCAGAGTCCGTGGTGATGATGAATGTCCGGGTTATGGTGATTGAGGAGATGGTGAAAGCTGTCCGGGTTATGGAGGTGACATTACTGAATGGTCCCGCACTGGCAACTGCAAGCCTTACTGCTTTTCTAGCCACAGATGAGGAACGGCTTGCAGCTGCGCAGTGCGGGACCAGGTGAGTGTGGAGAGCACTGGGGAAAAGGTCACTGGAGCAGAGGTCATGACAGGATGCATCAGTTTCATTTTTGTCTTGATCTGGCATACCACCTGACTTTGGTTTGTGAGCCTTTGCCCAGAAAGATAGAAGATTCTTCTGCTTCTTCCCTGACATTCTAAATAAACAACAAGTAGCAGTTAAATGTTTAGAGAAAAAAACATCCCTGATCATGAAAAATCTAAGGGCTAGACCCCCGACGGGTACGCCTTTCCATTCCGAAACAACGCCACTCCGAACCAAAGTTAAGGTTAGGGGATAAATGGGGACATGCACCTCCAGTGAGTAGCTGTGTTTCGGAATGGAAGGGTGTACTCAGACCCGACACAGCAAACTACCAGGCGAATTTTGCAGTAGGCTACTGCGAATAGGCTACTGCGAATTCGTGGTCGCCAGACTCGTCAATAGCTCCAGGAGAAACAGTATCGGGGAAGTGATCATTAATTTCCAGCCGAATAGTCATCATCAGTCATCCTTAGCTACCGGTATTAAGTTAGTTTTATATTGGACATTCACGTGCAATGTGTCTTCCTTGACATGCTGAGGACTATGCTATTTTGCCATTTTTTGAAAGGAAAGTCTCTCGAGGCATTTCTTCTTCATCTGAAGATGAGGCATCATGCTCTGGGTTGTATTCCTCCCCATCTTCTTCTTCTGATACCTCCTCCTCTTCTTCTGAGTCACTGTTGTCTTCCTGGACATTTTCAAAAATCTGCTCTAGAGCCTGTTCAACAGAGTAATGTGCACGCTTCATGGCTGCAGCACGCAGAGAATTTGGGGTACTGTGATCAACGGCACCATTATAGCATTTGAGAGGCCAGACAGACAAGGGTTTGTTGACAAATATTGTTACATTTTGATCATTTGATAGGCTGCCGGTTCCCGCACCTGCTTTCCCGTGCTTTTTACCCTCTGTAGGGTTGTTTGTTTGTTGTGTGTAACTGACTCAGTGACTGTGATTTCAACTCAATTTGACTGTCGGGTCATTTTGACCCGAGGACAATAGTAGTGCAATTTTTTGTACAACTTACATGGAAGTGTGAATAAAGTCAAATTTCACTTATCCTAATGTTGGGGTCAATCTAGACAAAGTCATAAAATATCAAGCTGAAAAAATATAATTTAGGGGTGTTTTTTTTTTTTTTACTTTTAAACACAGTTTTGGGTCAATTTGACCCAAAGACAACAGGAGGGTTAATAAATGTTTTATTGGTAAAAAAAAAAAAAAACGCATTTAAAGCTATTATTCTCTTTGACCTAATAATGACATTTGTGTTCTTCAGATCAATGTCCTGCTCCTGCATCAATCAACAGGCTAAAACTCCAACAATCAATGAATCAATAAATCACATACAATTGTGCAATGTGCAAATTCTGCAAAATAAAGTGCTACAAAGTGAATTTGTTATAAATAAAGTGCAATGTGTCTTCCTTGACATGCTGAGGACCATGCTATTTTGCCATTTTTTGAAAGGAAAGTCTCTCGAGGCATTTCTTCTTCATCTGAAGATGAGGCATCATGCTCTGGGTTGTAATTCCTCCCCATCTTCTTCTGAGTCACTGTTGTCTTCCTGGACATTTTCAAAAATCTGCTCTAGAGCCTGTTCAACAGAGTAATGTGCACGCTTCATGGCTGCAGCACAGAGAGAATTTGGGGTACTGTGATCAACGGCACCTTTATAGCATCTTGAGAGGCCAGACAGACAAGGGTTTGTTGACAAATATTGTTACATTTTGATCATTTGATAGGCTGCCGGTTCCCGCACCTGCTTTCCCGTGCTTTTTACCCTCTGTAGGGTTTAAAAACATAGGCAATATTGTTACATTTCAACAACGAGAACCTGTCTGTTCCCACATTTGTATACACTCTCATCTAAATCCATATGGGGTCAGATGTGGTTACAGAAAGTGCACTCCATGGGAGAAAACCACATGTTTATATCTGCTACTGACTGATCATAGACAAAACTAAAGCACATGTTTGTTGTGTGTAACTGACTCAGTGACTGTGATTTCAACTCAATTTGACTGTCGGGTCATTTTGACCCGAGGACAATAGTAGTGCAATTTTTTGTACAGCTTACATGGAAGTGTGAATAAAGTCAAATTTCACTTATCCTAATGTTGGGGTCAATCTAAACAAAGTCATAAAATAAGCTGAAAAAATATAATTTAGGGGTGTTTTTTTAAACTTTTAAACACAGTTTTGGGTCAATTTGACCCGAAGACAACAGGAGGGTTAATAAATTGTTTTAAATGGGAGCCCCCAGCATCAGCGATAAAGGCATCTAAATCTGCCACAAACAAGTACAACACTGAAATCTGTTTTTGTTTTTAGTGTTGAATGGTAAAAGAGACCAACTTTATTTTATTGTGTTTGGAGATATCTTGTAACTACTTTTTCTTTTTCCTGGGTTTTTTGGTATTTTTGCACTGTAAAAATTGTGCACTCCTCAACACTGCTGGTTTTGGACTTGTACCTGCAAGCGTCACTGCTTAAATACTGCAGAGCAGCAACAATTTGCAGCTGCACGGTGCAGGACCAGGTGAATACGGAGAGCAACTGGGGGAAAGGTCACCAGAGCAGAGATCATGACACCCAGGAAGCAGCCAGAAAAGACATTGGAAAATAC
The DNA here is from genome assembly GCA_020466265.1 of Siphamia tubifer. Classification (NCBI taxonomy): domain Eukaryota; kingdom Metazoa; phylum Chordata; class Actinopteri; order Kurtiformes; family Apogonidae; genus Siphamia; species Siphamia tubifer. Next base: position 11,245,017 of record CM035797.1, on the reverse strand, counting down.
TAGTATTACCTGGGTGTGATTTGCTGGGAAATCCCCCCTCTGGTTTTGGACATTGGGTTGGTTATAGTCAACTGATTTTGCTGCCTGTGCACGTCCGGGCCCTGTGGGGCCTGGGATCAACCTTAGCCAGCGCGCGTCAACCACCGTAGGGTTTCTGGGAGACCCTCTGACTCGCGTGTGCATTAGATTCTGTGCTTTCTGTGCCCCCTGGGGTATCTGTTATATGTGAGTCAGATTTAACTTTGAAAAAAGAAGAAATATATAATTTTATTAATTTTATTTTAACTTTTCTAACATTTTATTTTAGTTTAAATTTGTAGAGTAAGAAGTGACATGTCAGTGACACACTTGGTCAGGCTCTGTTTTTATTTCCATGTGAAAAAAATGTGAAAAGTATAACGCACTAGCGGCTAGGGCACTGACTGCAAATGGATGTTACTTTAATCAGACTAGGTTCGTCTACTGGAGCCAGAGTGGTGTAAATAATAGGACAAACAAGGTCAATTTCTTTTTACGTTGATGTATATTGTATATATATATAGAAGATATGGCATAATAACAAGGTATGAAACAATATAATCAAGCAGGTATTACAATACACTGTGTAAATAATAAAGAGGTATCCAGTAATAATAGACAATCGAATATAATTATTATTATTAATATAATAGGAATTATATAATAGTATTTAAGTAATATTGGATGTCTAAATCATGTATAAATAACCAGGTATATATTATATATTATTATTTAGTAATGGGATATCACAGTATAGGTTATCAATTATTATTAATACTATTCATATAATAAGGATATTATATAACAATGATTAATTAATATTCGATGTCTTAATTGCTTATGAATAAACAGGTATGTATAATTAATATAATATAATATTTGCAATACTATATTATTTATATTAATTATAACAACAAAAACAGTATTCAAATGGTTCAAACTCAAAACAAAAGTACACCAGGTCGGTTTTACAGTTCTGAGGTTTCAGAGGTTTCAAGGTCTCCTTTTTAAGAGGTTCAGAGTTCAAAGTCTCTTGGTTTAGTGTCCATTAACAAAACTAAATCCTTGATCCAGGTTCGTAATAAACAAAAGTTGTCCTACCGCAGCAGCAGGTAGGGGATGGGGTAGCTCGCCATCAAAGACAGAATCATGGAGAAAAGAAGAAGGGAAAAAAAAACCTAAAAAAAAAAACCTGACCGAAAACAAGAGTCAGGAAAAAATCTCAGTTAGCAAAGCATTAAATAAAGCAATGACTTTGACAAATAAAAGTAAAATACACATTGTCCAAAAATAAAATACATTTCAAATAAACAAAGCCATTTAAATGCCATAATTCATAGCATTTGTTAAATCTATTCAGTATGAATAGTTAGTAAAGTGAAAATCAAATAAATGGACAATTAAGTCCTTTTTAATCAGTTTTGAAGCTTCAATCAAAGTAAAATATCTATATCTAGATGCAAGCATCTAAATGTTTCCATGTTGACCTAAATAGGTGTAAGGTCAAATCCATGTAAAGTGCACTTTAAGTTCAAGTGGGCATCATTAAATTGGGAGATTAATTGTAATCTAAATACAAATCAACCAATTACAGTATTAGGGGAAATTGTTGCGCAACAGATCTGCATCATATTCATTGAAATAGCAAAGGCATTTCAATGAATCAGAGGAAAAAAAAACAAAACAGGATGGCCATGCTGGCACCCAATTTACAAAAGTAACAAATAAAAAGCAACCTAAAAGCAAAACAGAATAAAGGCTGTTAAATGCTTTAGGTGTCTACATTGTTCTCTACTATTCGGCCTAACTGGATTTCTGGAAAAGGCTAGGATTTACAAGATATCAGCAAAAACAGCCACAGTAGCTGGCTGTGGCTGCAGTGCTACCTCAGCTTTATTAGCTGCAGGTTAGCAGCATAACTTTACATGAATCCCACAAAAACACGTAGTAGGGACTCACCGGTGAGTATTGCGTCTAAAGAGGGGTTAATGGGGAGATCCGCCGGGAGAGAAGGTTGAATCTGGGGATGGTGAGGTTTACAAACACTTGAGCATGTTGTAGAAGTTTAAGAAGTAATTAACAATTACTATCAAAACTCACCGATCACCAGAGGGTAAATAAAGAGGGATGTCGACTCTGGGGAGCTGTATTAGCTCTGTGTGGCTTAGTTTTCCCGATATTGGGAGTTTTGCAGGGTCAGATCAGCACAGACAGGTGACAGCGTGGGGCTGTGGCAGGGCTGTGTGACTCGCGGTGCAGCAGAGCAGTGAAGCAGAGGGAGTGACGCAGGGGAATCCGGGACCCTTTATAGGAACTTGTCCCGGGAAAATAAAAGCGGCACAGGAAGTGGGGCTACACGGCCTGGGTTACAAAAGGTAAATTTTTATACTTTTCAGGCTGAGAGAAGTCTATTTGGTCACTTTTCACCTCACGTGTATTTCTTATTTAAACCTTAACTGGCAGTTTAATTTTAGTGAAAAGCCCTATTGCACCTTCATTTAATGGTCTGGATTTGTATAACCATTTTCCAAGACAAATTATGCCAAAAATGTGAAAAGTTCCATTTTTATGCTTTTCAGGCTGAGAGATGTCTATTTTGTCACTTTTCACCTCGTGTGTATTTCTTATTTAAACCTTAACTGGCTGTTTATAATTAATGAAAAGCCATATTGCAACTTCCTTCAGTAGTCTAAACTTATATAACCATTTTCCAAAACAAATTATGGCAAAATGAATATCTGAAAAGGTTCATTTTTATGCTTTTCAGGTCAAGAGAATTCTATTTTGTCAACTTTTCACCTCAGGTGTATTTCTTATGTAACCCTCCTGTTGTCTTTGGGTCAAATTGACCCAAAACTGTGTTTAAAAAATAATAATAAAAAAAAACCCACCCCTAAATTATATTTTTTCAGCTTGATATTTTATGACTTTGTCTAGATTGACCCCAACATTAGGATAAGTGAAATTTGACTTTATTCACACTTCCATGTAAGCTGTACAAAAAATTGCACTACTATTGTCCTCGGGTCAAAATGACCTGACAGTCAAATTGAGTTGAAATCACAGTCACTGAGTCAGTTACACACAACAAACATGTGAGAATGCTTTAGTTCTGTCTATGATCAGTCAGTAGCAGATATAAACATGTGGTTTTCTCCCATGGAGTGCACTTTCTGTAACCACATCTGACCCCATATGGATTTAGATGAGAGTGTATACAAATGTGGGAACAGACAGGTTCTCGTTGTTGAAATGTAACAATATTGCCTATGTTTTTAAACCCTACAGAGGGTAAAAAGCACGGGAAAGCAGGTGCGGGAACCGGCAGCCTATCAAATGATCAAAATGTAACAATATTTGTCAACAAACCCTTGTCTGTCTGGCCTCTCAGATGCTATAAAGGTGCCGTTGATCACAGTACCCCAAATTCTCTCTGTGCTGCAGGCATGAAGCGTGCACATTACTCTGGTGAACAGGCTCTAGAGCAGATTTTTGAAAATGTCCAGGAAGACAACAGTGACTCAGAAGAAGAGGAGGAGGTATCAGAAGAAGAAGATGGGGAGGAATACAACCCAGAGCATGATGCCTCATCTTAAGATGAAGAAGGACCCCTGGAACCACATAGAACCAGGGCTCAGAAGGCCAGGCTTTCAGAACCATCCTTAAGGCCCCGTCCTGGGGCACGGTAGCCGGGCACGTGGACCCCTGGAACCACATAGAACCAGGGGTCAAAAGGCCAGGCTTCAGACCCCGTCTTAAGGCCCCATCCTGGGGCACAGTAGCCGGGGATGTGGACCCCTGGAAACACATAGAACCAGGGGTCAAATGGCCAGGCTTGAGACCCATCCTTAAGGCCCCGTCCTGGGGCATAGTAGCCCGGCACATGGAGCCCTGGAACCACATAGAACCAGGGCTCAGAAGGCCAGGCTTTTAGACCCAACCATAACGCTCCGTCCTGGGGCACAGTAGCCGCGCATGTAGACCCCTGGAACCACATAAAATCAGAGCTCAGAAGGCCAGGCTTCAGACCCAGCCTTAAGGACCGATCCTGGGGCACAGTAGCCCGGCACATGAACCTCTTGAACCACATAGAACCAGGGCTCAGAAAGTCAGGCTTCATACCCAGCCTTAAGGACGGATCCTGGGGCATCGTAGCCTGGCACATGGACCCCTGGAACCACATAGAACCAGGGGTCAAAAGGCCAGGCTTCACACCTCGCCTTAAGGCCCCGTCCTGGGGCATGGTAGCCAGGCATGCGGACCCCTGGAACCACATAGAACCAGGGCTCTGAAGGCCAGGCTTCACACCTCGCCTTAAGGCCCCGTCCTGGGGCACAGTAGCCGGGCACGTGGACCCCTGGAACAACATCAGACCAGGGGTCCAAAGGCCAGGCTTCAGACCTGGTCTTAAGGCTCAATCCTGGGGCACAGTAGCCATGCATGTGGACCCCTGGAACCACATAGAACCAGGGCTCAGAAGGCCAGGCTTCAGACCCAGCCTTAGGGCCCCGTCCTGGCGCACAGTAGCCAGGGACGTGGACCCCTGGAACCACATAGAACAAGGGGTCAAATGGCCAGGCTTCACACCCTGCCTTCAGGCCCCGCCCTGGGGCACGGTAGCCAGGCACGTGGACCCCTGGAACAACAAAGGACCAGGGGTCAAAAGGCCAGACTTCAGACCCAGCCTTAAGGCTCCATCCTGGGGCACAGTAGCCGGGGATGTGGACCCCTGGAACCACATAGAACCAGGGCTCAGAAGGCCAGGCTTTAGACCCAACCATAACGCTCCATCCTGGGGCACAGTAGCCGCACATGTGGACCCCTGGAAACACATCGAACCAGGGCTCCAGAAGGCCAGGCTTCAGAACCAGCCTTAGGGCTCCATCCTGGGGCACAGGAGCCATGCACATGGACCCCTGGAACCACATAGAACCAGGGCTCAGAAGGCCAGGATTCATACTAAGCCTTAAGGCCCCGTCCTGGGGCACATTGGCCGGGCACGTGGACCCCTGGAACCACATAGAACCAGGGGTCAAATGGCCAGGCTTCAGACCCATCCTTAAGGCCCCGTCCTGGGGCATAGTAGTCCGGCACATGGAGCCCTGGAACCACATAGAACCAGGGCTCAGAAGGCCAGGCTTTTAGACCCAACCATAACGCTCCGTCCTGGGGCACAGTAGCCGCGCATGTGGACCCCTGGAACCACATAAAATCAGAGCTCAGAAGGCCAGGCTTCAGACCCAGCCTTAAGGACCGATCCTGGGGCACAGTAGCCCGGCACATGAACCTCTTGAACCACATAGAACCAGGGCTCAGAGAGTCAGGCTTCATACCCAGCCTTAAGAACGGATCCTGGGGCATCGTAGCCTGGCACATGGACCCCTGGAACCACATAGAACCAGGGGTCAAAAGGCCAGGCTTCACACCTCGCCTTAAGGCCCCGTCCTGGGGCATGGTAGCCAGGCATGCAGACCCCTGGAACCACATAGAACCAGGGCTCTGAAGGCCAGGCTTCAGACCCAGCCTTAGGGCCCCGTCCTGGGGCACGGTAGCCGGGCACATGGACCCCTGGAACAACAAAGGACCAGGGGTCAAAAGGCCAGACTTCAGACCCAACCATAACTCTCCGTCCTGTGGCACAGTAGCCGCGCATGTGGACCCCTGGAAACACATCGAACCAGGGCTCCAGAAGGCCAGGCTTCAGAACCAGCCTTAGCGCTCCATCCTGGGGCACAGGAGCCATGCACATGGACCCCTGGAACCACATAGAACCAGGGCTCAGAAGGCCAGGATTCATACTAAGCCTTAAGGCCCCGTCCTGGGGCACATTGGCCGGGCACGTAGACCCTGGAACCACATAGAACCAGGGTTCAGAAGGCCCGGCTTCAGACCCAGCCTTAGGGCTCCATCCGTGGGCACAGGAGCCATGCACATGGACCCCTGGAACCACATAGAACCAGGGCTCAGAGGGCCAGGCTTCATACCAAAGCCTTAAGGCCCTGTCCTGGGGCACAGTAGCCGGCCGGGGACGTGGACCCCTGGAACCACATAGAACCAGGGCTCCAGAAGGGAAGGCTTCAGAACCAGCCTTAGGGCTCCATCCTGGGGCACAGGAGCCATGCACATGGTCCCCTCGAACCATATAGAACCAGGGCTCAGAAGGCCAGGCTTCATACCAAGCCTTAAGGCCCCATCCTGGGGCACAGTAGCCGCGCATGTGGACCCCTGGAACCACATCGAACCAGGGCTCCAGAAGGCCAGGCTTCAGAACCAGCCTTAGGGATCCATCCTGGGGCACAGGAGCCATGCACATGGACCCCTGGAACCACATAGAACCAGGGCTCAGAAGGCCAGGTTTCATACCAAAGCCTTAAGGCCCCATCCTGGGGCACAGTAGCCGGGGACGTGGACCCCTGGAACCACATAGAACGAGGGGTCAAATGGCCAGGCTTTCAGAACCATCCTTAAGGCCCCGTCCTGGGGCACGGTAGCCAGGCATGTGGACCCCTGGAACAACATAGGACCAGGGGTCAAAAGGCCAGGCTTCAGACCTGGTATAAGGCTCCATCCTGAGGCACAGTAGCCACGCATGTGGACCCCTGGAACCACATAGAACCAGGGCTCAGAAGGCCAGGCTTCAGACCACAGCCTTAAGGCTCTGTCCTGGGGCACAGTAGCCGGGCACTTGGACCCCTGGAACAACATACAACCAGGGGTCAAAAGGCCAGGCTTCAGACCTAGCTTTAATGCCCCATCCTAGGGCACAGTAGCCGGGGACGTGGACCCCTGGAACCACATAGAACCAGGGGTCAAAATGGCCAGGCTTCAGACCCATCCTTAAGGCCTCGTCCTGGTGCATAGTAGCCCGGCACATGGAGCCCTGGAACTACATAGAACCAGGGCTCAGAAGGCCAGGCTTTAGAACCAACCATAATGCTCCATCCTGGGGCACAGTAGCCGCGCATGTGGACCCCTGGAACCACATAAAATCAGAGCTCAGAAGGCCAGGCTTCAGACCCAGCCTTAGGGCCCCGTCCTGGGGCACAGTAGCCGGGGACGTGGACCCCTGAAACCACATAGAACAAGGGGTCAAATGGCCAGGGTTTACACCCTGCCTTAAGGCCCCGTCTTGGGGCACGGTAGCCGGGCACGTGGACCCCTGGAACAACAAAGGACCAGGGGCCATAAGGCCAGACTTCAGACCCAGCCTTAAGGCTCCATCCTGGGGCTCAGTAGCCGGGGATGTGGACCCCTGGAACCACATAGAACTAGGGCTCAGAAGGCCAGGCTTCAGACCCGGTCTTAGGGCTCCATCCTGGGGCACAGGAGCCATGCACATGGACCCCTGGAACCACATAGAAGCAGGGCTCAGAAGGCCAGGCTTTAGACCCAACCATAACGCTCCGTCCTGGGGCACAGTATCCGGGCACGTGGACCCCTGGAACCACATAGAACCAGGGCTCAGAAGGCCAGGCTTCAGACCCAGCCTTAGGGCTCCATCCTGGGGCACAGGAGCCATGCACACGGACCCCTGGAACCACATAGAACCAGGGCTCAGAAGACCAGGTTTCATACCAAAGCCTTAAGGCCCCGTCCTGGGGCACAGTAGCCGGGGACATGGACCCCTGGAACAACATAGAACCAGCGGTCAAATGGCTAGGGTTCAGACCCATCATTTAGGCCCCATCCTGGGGCACAGTAGCCCGGCACATGGACCCCTGGAACCACATAGAACCAGGGTTCAAAAGGCGAGGCTTTAGACCCAGCCATAACGCCCCAACCTGGGGCACGGTAGCCAGGCATGTGGACCCCTGGAACCACATAGAACCAGGGCTCGGTAGGCCAGGCTTCACACCCTGCCTTAAGGCCCCGTCCTGGGGCACGGTAGCCGGGCACGTGGACCCCTGGTACAACAAAGGACCAGGGGTCAAAAGGCCAGACTTCAGACCCAGCCTTAAGGCTCCATCTTGGGCACAGTAGCCGGGGACGTGGACCCCTGGAACCACATAGAACCAGGGCTCAGAAGGCCAGGCTTTCAGAACCATCCTTAAGGCCCCGTCCTGGGGCACGGTAGCCGGGCACGTGGACCCCTGGAACAACATCGGACCAAGGGTCAAAAGGCCAGGCTTCAGACCTGGTATAAGGCTCCATCCTGAGGCACAGTAGCCACGCATGTGGACCCCTGGAACCACATAGATCCAGGGCTCAGAAGGCCAGGCTTCAGACGCAGCCTTAGGGCTCCATCGTGGGGCACAGGAGCCATGCACATGGACCCCTGGATCCACATAGAACCAGGGCTCAGAAGGCCAGGCTTCATACCAAAGCCTTAAGGCCCCGTCCTGGGGCACAGTAGCCGGGCACGTGGACCCCTGGAACAACATAGAACCAGGGGTCAAAAGGCCAGGCTTCAGACCTAGCCTTAAGGCCCCGTCCTAGGGCACAGTAGCCAGGGACATGGACCCCTGGAACCACATAGAACCAGGGGTCAAATGGCCAGGTTTCAGATCCATCCTTAAGGCCCCGTCCTGGGGCATAGTAGCCCGGCACATGGAGCCCTGGAACCACATAGAACCAGGGCTCAGAAGGCTAGGCTTTCAGAACCATCCTTAAGGCCCCGTCCTGGGGCACGGTAGCCAGGCATGTGGACCCCTGGAACCACATACAACCAGGGCTCGGTAGGCCAGGATTCACACCCTTCCTTAAGGCCCCGTCCTGGGGCACAATACCCGGGGACGTGGACCCCTGGAACCACATAAAATCAGAGCTCAGAAGGCCAGGCTTCAGACCCAGCCTTAAGGACCGATCCTGGGGCACGGTAGCTCGGCACATGGACCTCTTGAACCACATAGAACCAGGGCTCAGAAAGTCAGGCTTCATACCCAGCCTTAAGGACGGATCCTGGGGCATCGTAGCCGGGGACGTTGACCCCTGGAACAACATAGGACCAGGGGTCAAAAGGCCAGGTTCAGACCCGGTCTTAAGGCTCCATCCTGGGGCACAGTAGCCACGCATGTGGACCCCTGGAACCACATAGAATCAGGGCTCAGAAGGCCAGGCTTCAGACCCAGCCTTAGGGCCCCGTCCTGGGGCACAGTAGCCGGGGACGTGGACCCCTGGAACCACATAGAATCAGGGCTCAGAAGGCCAGGCTTCAGACCCAGCCTTAGGGCCCTGTCCTGGGGCACAGTAGCCGGGGACGTGGACCCCTGGAACCACATAGAACAAGGGGTCAAATGGCCAGGTTTCACACCCTGCCTTAAGGCCCCGTCCTGGGGCACGGTAGCCGGGCACGTGGACCCCTGGAACAACAAAGGACCAGGGGTCAAAAGGCCAGACTTCAGACCCAGCCTTAAGGCTCCATCCTGGGGCCCAGTAGCCATGCACATGGACCCCTGGAACCACATAGAACCAGGGCGAGGATGACAGCTGCTCGGGTCTCAGCATCGCTCCTGTCTGGATCATTTTGGTTGTTTAGTGCTTCGTCGGCTGAGCCATGGCCTGGATCACCCTCCTGGCCGTCTTGAAAAATAGGTCTATACAAGTCAATACTGCCTGAATACTCGTGTCACTCACCTGTTCTAGAAACTCTTCAGGTTGAATTTCATGACTGCTGTTAGCGATGTCTCCACTGAAAGAACCCTCGGCTGTGTCTGAGGAAAAACCCGTCATGATGAAGTAAAGTACTCTCTCAACCCACCGTCTCGTTTATATGTATTTTGAAGTGGGAGTGAAGAGGGAGTGTCCTGTAGGCAGGACCGGTAGGCATGTCCTGTAAGGTGGATCTGATAGGTTGAACAGGCATGCGTGCCCTGTAGCCGGGACCGGTAGGCGTGTCGTGTAAGGTGGATCTAATAGGCTGAACTGGTATGTGTGCCCTGTAGGCGGAACTGGTCGGCGTGTCCTGTAAGGTGGATCTAATAGGCTGAAACAGTCACCAGTTCACAGAGAAAGCCGTTTTTCCATTTCACTTTCAGAGATCAGATTTATACGTCTCTTGCTTCCACATAGTCTTGCTCCTTCACATATATTTTCAGATCGTAATGTTAATTGCTTTTCCAACAGGATCTGTTTCCGCTTCAGCTTTTCATGATTGCAAAGTTGGATACCCTCCTGAAAGAAATTGGGTTATTTTCCAAAGTCTGACACCTTGAATGCCAGTACTATCGGGAAATACCTCTCTTTTTCCATAATCGACTTAGGCCCTCCTTCATCATGAACACCATTCATGTATCGCACCACCAGCCACATATGGGCTCTCGAACAGTCAATGAGAAAAGCTCCATCCCCCGAACAAGCAACGGAATCAACAGCCACTGTTAGACTTGACATCATTTCCGCGACCTCCACGATTCCTGTGTCCTGCACCCTCTGTATGTAATCGATATAATCTTGAATAACCTCCTTCAGTTTTTCAAATTCTGTTGAATAAATTCTCAAACGAAAAACCTCTGCCCCTATACTTTCATAGCTGAATAAATCAACAAACGGTATCAGTGTAGTATTTCTAAATTTGCATACAATCAATCGGCCCCCATCGAGATGCATACACAGTTTCTTCATGCTGGATGGCACCATTTTTTAAATCACAGTACAAATCTTCCACATCCCCTCAGTGTCTTATCTAGTTCCTGTCACTCAGCACCCCCCCCACACACACTGCTCCTTTCTAACTCTTAATCCCCCCCCACAAAAAAAAAAACAAAAACCCTTAATAACCCTGACAATTCTCACCTTTGATCTTCTCTCTTCCTTTTAAAAAGGGGCGGGGCTTAAAAGTCATAAAACTATAAATCAAGTCATAAAACAATAAAGCCATAAATCAATCCCAGTTTGACAGAAGGTCATTTATTACTTCTCTCATGTCCTCTTTGGGGAGTATCTCTGCTCTCCATTTTGCAGGTCACAGACTCTTTGCTCCTCTGCCACACCTTGTCTTTGACATGTCTCTGGGCAAATAACATGATGATGTGCCTCTTACAGTTGTCTTGTCTTTTTCCCAGTCTATAAACAACATCCACTGCAAACTAATTTTTTTCTGCCAACTCCAGGACAATCTTCTTTAGAATTTGGATTACGATCTATCTGAGGTTTTCATTTTTCTTCTCTTTGATTCCTCTTACTCGGAGATATGACCGCATGCTATAGCGTTGCTGTTCAATCACTTTCATTTTCCACTTGTTATTCCACCCTGAGCCTATTTTCAGAGAAAAACGCCTAAAAAAACATACCCAAAGTAAATGAAGAATTGCTCCACAATCCTAAGGTTTATATGGATGTTCTTTGTATCTATGGACATCTACAGGCTTCACAGAATCTATTCCCATTGTCTAAAATATTGTAGCTACTACTATGACTGAATAAACTGGAATAAACTAAAAGATGAATTAGAATTTTTTGGTCTCACCTGAATTTATTATTTTTTTGACAAAACAAAACACCCTGCTAACAATGATTCCATGAATATAGACACTATTGATCACCTTCAGTAACTCCTTTCCAACACAGGTACAAAAGTTGATAGAATTAGAGCAAAGGACAAAGCCTCCAGAAAGGTTTAAGTCCAGATAACACCAGGCGGACAGTGCATTTGGAACACTGTTGTGCCAAACTGTTCCAAATACATTATTTTAATTTTCCAGTAAAATCTGTCTGAAAAATATAACTCATATCCATTACAGAAGTCTATTACTGTCTACTGGAGCTTTTAGAAATGAAATTTACCTTGTGTTTCCTTAACTTCTACCTTTGTGCACAACTAAAATCAATAAAACCATATAAACATGGATTATTTTGTCTCCAAATGGAGTAGTTTTATTAAGAACTTACTCCAAACAATATAATAATATATCAATAATAATAATACACTTTAGTAAAAATCAAATATAAAGTTGAACAAATGTGCAAAAATATATGATAAATTCAATTAGAATAAATATAAATATCAAAATTAGTGCAAATTTACTAAACAAAACAACTAATACAAACATTCAAAACACAAACAATTGCAATAAAGTCCAAAAATGTCCATGTGTTATCATCAGGTGGGGGGCTGGTTTATCATTAGGTTGGGGGGGCTGGCAGCAAACTGAACTGGTCAATGTTTTTCTCCAAAATGCAGTTTTATTTGTGTCAAATAAGGCTGTCATCCTCCTACCTAGGAAAAATTAAGACAATCATGATTTGAGACTTTTTCCTTCTCATGAAATGATAGAATGTTAGAATGTTATTTATTTTTGACAGGGAAAGTGAATAAATCCTCAAACAATCATTGATTAATTATAAACTTATCTACTTATGTGTAGAAATAACAATAAAATGAGAAATGAGACTGAAAAAATACTACTATAGTCAACAGTGTTTGTATGTGTATAGTATAAAATGTAGTATTATTGTTATTATTACTATTAGTTTGTAAAACAGATATCAGTAAGATACAACAACTTACTGGGTAGATGTTCATCCTGTTTTGAGTTCATATCCACAGTCAGATCTCAGTCAGATGGTGAACATTCAGCTGCTTCTCTGTAGTGTCTCTGTTGTTTACATGCTAGCATGTGGCTAACATGCTAGCTTCACAAAGCTTACCACAGTCAGTAACATTCAGGAAAATACACTGTCACTCACTGTTACTCACTAAAACTCTCTAAAATGACTTAGAACTAAGAGTAAAGTAGGGAAATATAACTATAACCGGCACAGCGATGTCTAGCACTCTGCTCACTACTCTGCCGCAGCGTGTGTGCCCCAGGCCAGTCCCGTGAATGCGCCCGACATGCACAAAGATGCCAACCTTTCACCTTTTACGCTTGCATTTCCTGTCCAGAAGGAAATGTAGTTCATGAAATGTGAGGTGTCAATGGATTCAGGAGAATCTCCTCTTTCAAATGCCTACAAACATGGCTGCCTTATCGCTCGCCAGAACGAGATATAGATGAATTAATAGCGTGTATCGGCGATTAAAAATAACTTATATTTCACCACACACACATTAAAGATCATATTTAAAGGTGACTTTTATCACTAAAATACACTTTATATGTACTTTTATGAACATTAGGGTCTTAACTTTGAGCAAAAGTTGAAACAAATTTCCATTGTCCAGATTTATTATATGTTAATAATTAATGAAAAATTACACAATTTTCTCGACCCACCTGTGGGCCGACCGGGCTTAAGGGGTTAAGCATATGAGTGTTAGCTTATTCCAACCCCACCACTTTCTTTTTCATCCCGTCTAGCTCCTCAGAGTTGAGCTTTACAGCGTTGGTTAAATTGACAATCATGGCAGCTATTTTGCTCTCCAATAGTGCAATAAGTGCCCAGACCCGGTTTTAGCTATGGGCAGGCTGGGCAACGGACCAGGGCGCAATCCTCTATGGGGCGCCAGCATATGACCGTCTTTTTTTTTTCCGTCTTGTTTGCTTCAGCCCAGGCAGCGTCCCTATGGCAAGCCAAAGTGTTCACATAGCCACGCGTTGTGCTTATTATATCACGTGTTACAGGGCGTGTTCTGGCACGTGTTCTGGCACGTGCTTGTAACGCGTGAAAGCGCGCCAGTGCGTTCCATAATGCGTGCGAGAACGCGTGCTATTGCGTGCACCAGTGCGCGCAATGGCACAGGGGAGCTGTGCCAGATTATTAGTATAAATAATACCACTATTACCATTTAAGGATTTTTTCCGCATCTTTTATGCATTTTTCCATTGCTGGTTAGTGGGCTTTAGGGATACTTCTGTGTTTCACAGGATTGCTAATAAGCCCAAATGAATTGATCATAACGGGCCCATATGGGGATTTGGTGCTATCTTTGGTCAGTTGGTGAGTCCACAAATAGGCTAAGGAAATGAGACAGTGAGTCCATGGTTTAAGAAAGTTTATAAAGTGATTAACTAAAAAGTAAATAAATAAAGGGGACGTGTGCTGTTAAATGTGTTTACTTTTTTAAATCTCCATATTCCTTCATATATATTTACTGACATATTCATTACAGGGATGTAATTGAGGATTTTGCATCAAAGAAGGCAAGAAAGGTCCAGTTTTAGATGGCATCTTTACAGCTGCTGCTGCTGCACCTTTACTTTTACTGCTAGTTTTTTTTTTTGTTTGTTGTGGTGAACCCTAAGAGAAAAGCCAAAAGGAAAAGCGAAGTCATTTGCTCTCATTTTATTATTACTTAATTACAGTTAACATTGGTTTTGCTTTTTGAAAAGGTTTGTGCAATTTGCAATGCTATTATGTTTACATTTGTGTGCAATTTTAGAATATTTATATTAACAAATTTCTCAATTTTATTTATTTATTTTTATCACAATTTTTACTTTGTATAATAATAAGCATTGATATATACATTGGTGTTTGTCGTATAATTTGTCTTTGAAGGATATGGTTCCATGTGTGTGTGTGTGTGTGTGTGTGGGGGGGGTGCACGTCGAAGACATGTCTCGCCCAGGGTGCAAATCAGGCCAGTTGGGGAGTTGGGGAAATGAGACACATTTCCCCAACTCCAGTATTGCTTCCAAAATGTCTTTGTTGGATGCTTGGTGATCTTGTTAGTTTTCTCTTTTGCCTTACTTGGAGTTGACAGTGTGGAGTCTGGACCACGTTTGGCCTCCATTGCACAATAATCATGCTCTGTTTCACTTGGTTTTGGGTATTTTAGAGTTTGAAGCAGCTACATTTTTTTTAATGTACCGGGTTTCAGTAGCTTCTGAATGTCCATAATTTTCCATAATTTCACTTGTGGTGGAGTAAAATAAGTTTAAATGGTAAAACTTTGCAGTTTAGTAGCAAGCTCTCATAAGACGCGGCTAGTACTCCGCCATCTTGGTACCTCCTCCCTCCTAGTAGCTAAAGACAGCTTTCAGCCCCTCAGTTGCTGCTGGAGCTACAGTGCTTTTCATTGGATAAACTGCGCGAGTTTGTGACCAAGGAAGAGAGATGGAGGTTGGAAGTGTGTGAGACGGTGGCCCAATTCTGCAGAATTTTTTTCAGTAGTTTTTAATCGTGCAGCTTTTCTAAAAGATTATTACACATGGCTCCACTAAAGTGTTAATAATCATCATCATTAAAACAAACAACCTCCCCTTGAAGTTTCAAAAGGGCACTTTCATTGATTAAGGGCAAAGGGGCAAGTGCTCTAGCACCACCTAGCGTCTATCTGTGCATGCCTATGTTAACAGCCCTACTAATAGTTGAACATTAACAGCCTTGATAAGTCAAGTTAAGGTGACCTAAGTACCCATAAAAAGTTCCACTTTCCTTTATTTACCTTAAGAAATTACTAACATTATACAACCATCTGCATGTGTGTGGGCAGGGCCATGTGAATACAGCCCGTGCGCATATGGGGCTGCACATATGCGCATGCGCAAGTAATAATAATAGATTAGATTTCTATAGTGCTTTTCAAGGCACCCAAAGCGCTTTACATTATTGATCCATTATTAATTCACTCTCACATGCTCCCTCTGGTGGTGGTAAACTACATATGTAGTCACAGTTGCCCCGTGGTGCCCCGCCAGTGTGAGTGACACTGGATGCAAGGAGGGTAAAGTGTCTTGCCCAAGGACACAATGGACTGACTAGGACAGAGCAGGAATCAATCTGCCAACCCTTCGGTCAATGGATGACCCACTCTCCCAACTGAGCCATGGCCGTCCCATATTAGTTCCATCTAGAACACTTTAGATGGTTTGCGACATTTCTTCACGTGCATTAAGTAGGTGTTTAAAAGAAGCATCAGCTTTTCTGGTTTGGTGAATTCAAAACAAAAGCCAGTACATATCACTGAAAGTACCAGGAGTACAATTAAAATACTTACCTATAAGTTAAAAACAAACGCACAAACAAACCCCCCCCCCCCCCCCAACAAACATTAATTACTACATAAATGTCTTTACCTGCTGAAAGTATAAACAGTTTGTAATTTAAATTTGAAAATAGTACATTTTCACTCATTAACCTGCTGTTCAAGATAGGAAAAGATAAGAACGATTCCTCTTTTTAATTCTCACTGGGGGAAGTTCCATTTCTTTTATGTTAGATTTAAACATTTTTAAGGTCAAACTTATTTCATGTACTCCATATAATGTAGGTGGTTCATAGAAACATGATGTTTCCAGTGTTTGCAGTGACACATGGTATCCATAGACCTCCATTTTGCTTATGTATTCATAAAGTCATTTAAAAACAGTGGTATGAGTAAATGTGCAGGAAGTGATCACAAGTCGTGCTACAACACATTTGAGCTACGATATTTGAGCTGTTTTTACAATGTTTTGAAAATATGTACATACATTAAAATAAATAAATAACTACTAGTGTAGTGGTCTAACCTGGGTGTTTACTAGGAAGTGATCAAAATATAGTGCTCGCAGACATGATTAAAACAGGGTGGGATGAATCAAGTATTCTATTCTATGGCTTTTATTTCTAAAGGGTGTTCCGGTGAAGTTGACCATCATCTCCATATCTTGATCATTCTTCAACATTCCGTACAGCAGTTGTTGACAGACAGACACAATAAGAGTGGAAGGACTGGGAAGGAGACCCTATCTGATACCCGAGTTTTGACAAAAAACACATAAAATATGCAGTTATGTGCGGCGATAGCGATCGCTGCAGCTAACGAGCTAAAGGTTGGAAAACCGTGAACAGATCTGGCGGGTTTGGTAAGGTTTGTTTGCTTTTGCCGTTCTAGAAATATCTAACGGCAGTATAAACGTTTCTTCTTAGTTAGACCTGGCTGTCAGTAAATAAGCGATTCTGCTGTGGGTAGATAACAGTGCTGTCTTCTGGCTCCGTAAACTCTGAGCTCTGGCTAACGTTCTGTCATGACATTAGCATGCTAACATTACAGCAGTGTTAGAGAAACGCGGTGTATCTACGCATTAAACGCTTTTAACATCTGTCTAAATGGTCTCTGTAATTCAGTTACTATCTGGTCTAACCGTATTCGATTCAGTTTAACTCGTGCTAACTCAACCAAGTCAAGTTGTATGAGTGTGTGCGGTCTGACCCGCATATCTTCATGGTAAAAGACCGTTAGCTTTAACAAAAGTTCCCAAAACACTATTTAAGCATGTCAGCACCCCCACCCACCCACCCAAAAAAAAAACAGGTTTTACTGAAATGTCAAGTTTATTTGCATTTTCAATGCAAATAAGCTGTCAAATATAAATGTTACCTTATCATTTACTGAAGCCGTTTTAGGGCTTTCAACTTTAATGTGGAATCCGTCACACTCCAACCGGAAGTGTGATTTTTTAGCCACTTCACTCCTGGGGCACGGTTAATTTAATAATTGTAGTTGGTTGATCTGTTTATATGTTACCTGTTCTGCGAGGTCAATGCATTGATGGTAAATATGTGTACAAATCCCACAGATACCACTTCAGCTAAACACGCAGGCCTTTACATGTTTGGTTCATGTTGTTTGGATGCACCGGGGTTAGTTTTCTTGCTAGGTCTAAGCTAAAGTGTATGGAGATGTGACTGTTGTATTATCTGAGGTGGTTCTTTTTCCCCACACAGGCGCTGATCCTACCGGCTTGCAAAGCCAAAAGAGAAGAGAAACGATGTTGTGCTGGGGAAATGCCTCATATGGACAGCTGGGCATGGGTGGGATTGATGAGGAGATAGTGGTTGAGCCACGAAAATGTGAGTTCTTTCACGGGAAGCAAGTGTGTGATGTGGGGTGTGGCCGTAGGCACACATCGTTCTTGTTGGATGATGGAACTGTGTACACCTGTGGCTGCAATGACCTGGGCCAGCTGGGGCACGAGAAGACCAGAAAGAAACCAGGTTGGTGATATCCTATCCTTTATTTAACCAGGTGATGTTCTCTGTGATTTTAAATGTCTTTCTCTCTGTAACTTGTGAAACAGAGCAAGATAATCGTCACAATAAATCCTATGTAAAACACTGCAAGGTTAAAAGCTCCAATGTCAGGTAGCTTTTAATAATTAATAGAAACACAATTGTAAACACAGTTTCAGCTTGTGCAATTCTATGATCATAAAAGGTGGTAATTTAAGAGGAGGATGAAGATTTAGGACATAAATATAATAAAATTCCTGATTTGCATTCAAAAATTATTATTTTTTAAAACAAATGATGATAAACCACTTGGGAAAGGTAATATGTACAGGGGAAAAATTAAAGTCACCACAGAAATAATTTAAGGGTTAAAATAAGGGAGTTTGAAATAACTGCCACTAGAAGTGTATAAAACATTTGCTAATCTAGAACTCTGCATATTCTTATTTGATTGCTACTCCACTTATCATACCTGATTTTGAGACATTTAGTTTCCATCATTATTCCACCATGTTTATTTACACCACTATTTGTTCAAACTTTGACAGTTTCAGCTCTTTATTTAAGTCCTTCCCAATAGAAGGGGCAGTGTATGTGAAGGCATCCTGCTGATTCATTTGTTTTCATTTGTGTCTGTTCTATCAGAGCAGGTTGTGGCCCTGGATGCACAGATCATCGAGGTGGTGTCATGTGGAGAATCTCATACACTCGCTGTGAATGACAAAGGGCAGGTTTTTTCATGGGGTCTGGGCTCAGATGGCCAACTGGGCCTCAGTAACTTTGAAGAATGTGTTCGTGTACCTAGGTAAGAAACTGGACAGGCTTTCATTGCCCAACAGATCATTGTTATTCATATGATTTGTTTTTTTCTAATTCAGTGTTATTTTTGTAATCGGTTCAACACATTGGGACAAACATAAATCATGACTGTTTCCTTCTTCCTTTAAAATGGCAGAAACATCAAGACTTTGTCAGATGTACAAATCGCTCAGGTAGCCTGTGGGTATTGGCACTCGCTTGCACTTTCAAGAGGTGAGGATGATTTATACACATGATGCAAATACACCTTCACCTTCTCGAAAGAAAGACATACTCATTTAGGGCTTTTATTGATCTGTGTGTAATTACCACTTAAACATTCTGTGTTCCTACAGTCAATGAAGCATTATTTAAACAATATTTTATTGTAGAAATTAACATATTTTGTTCACCACCGTTTTCAGTGCATTATTACCTCTGCCAAGGAGGTTATGTTTTTGCCGGATCACTTGGAACTGTATTCTCCATTTATCCCAATGTAAAATTTCAAAGTGATGCAGAATCCAGGATCTCTTCTGGATCTTCACCAAAATCTAATCATTGGTTCCTGTGTCATTCCCAAGTTATCCTGAAAGTTTCATGGAAATCTGTCCATAACTTTTTGAGTTATGTTGTACACCGACAGACAGATATACACTGAAAAAAACATAACCTCCTTGGCAGACCTTCTTACATTCGAGGGGCGGGTCTCTCTGCCTTGGTGGAGGTTTGCACTCAGTGCTTTTCTAGTTGCAAATGCAAAGTCGTTTTGGACACCACCTAAAACAAAAGTAAAACCAAATGACCATCTAATATAGTT
Source organism: Siphamia tubifer (assembly GCA_020466265.1). Lineage (NCBI taxonomy): Eukaryota > Metazoa > Chordata > Actinopteri > Kurtiformes > Apogonidae > Siphamia > Siphamia tubifer. Next base: position 11,225,564 of record CM035797.1, on the reverse strand, counting down.
GGACTTTTCTTTTTTCCAATATTTTTTATTTAACAATTATACAACATATGCAATCATACAATTACAATTGACCATTTTTATATGTATATGAAAAAAAATCACAAGCATATAGACATGTACACAAGAATTTTTATGATAATTAAAAAAAAACCTGAAGCATTCAGAATAGTGCAACAATGAAAAAAAAAAATAAGCAGAAGAGAATAAAAAATAAAGTCATACCATATATTGGTTCAAACCTGTTCATTGAACCATCCCATTTTGATGAGCAGAATGCCTCATCCAGGTAAATGAGATGATTAGTAGAATCACCTGTGTACAGTGAACAGGTTTGAAACGATACATGGTTTGACTTGATGAACCTGGAATTACCCACCTCTGAGAAGAATTAACAAAATGTAACCACCCCACCCCAGCTCATCCGTACCAGTACAAATAAATGGTTAGTTGTATATACAGTAGAAAAAAAAGGCACAGTTTTAAACAGGCAGAACCCCCAAATCTGAAAAATAAGAAATAAAGGGTTGCCATTCATGGAAGAATTTATCAGTACAACCTCTCAATGTGAATTTCATTTTCTCAAGTTTTAAGAAGAACATCACATCTTTAAGTCGCTGAGAGATGGAAGGACATTTAGATGATTTCCAGTGTAGTAGTAACGGATGTCTTGCTAATAGCGACGTGTAAGCTATAATATCCTTTTTTGTAGAGTTTAGAGTAAGTAAAGGGTCAGGAATGCCAAATACAGCTATAAATGGGCAAGTCTGCAAACGTAGTCCAAGCACTGTGGAGAGATAATAGTGAAGTAGCTGGTCCAAAAACCACTAAAGGCAGGACATAGAAAAAACATATGATTAAGGTGACAAGGGAAGCGATGACATTTATCACATTTGTCTTCCACTTCTGGATAAATTTCAGAAAATTTTGACTTAGAAAACTGAACCCTATCTAATACTTTAAATTGAATAAGTCCAAGACGAGCACAAGAAGTTGAAGACTGAATTCTGCCCTTAGCATCTTCCCAGACCTCTTCACTTAATTGTGTTTCGAATTCACTTTCCCAAATATTCATAATTTTGGTATCTGACTGACTGCTCAACGGCAAAATTAAGTCATATATGTTAGAAGTCACTCCTCTGTGATGAGGAGTTTGTAATAGCAAGCTTGCACTTTCAAGAAGTGAGGATGATTTTTACACACGGTGCAAATACACCTTCACCTCCACATCCTCTAAAGAAAGAAAGACCTATTCATTTAGGGATTTTATTGATCTGTGTGTAATTACCACTTAAAAAACACTTATAAGTCTGTGTTCCTACAGTCAATGAAGCATTATTTAAACAATATTTAATTGCAGAAATTAGCATATTTTGTTCACCACACTTTTCAGTGCATTATTACCTCTGCCAAAGAGTTTATGCTTTTGCCGGATCACTTTGAACTATTTTCCCCATTTGTCTAAATGTAAAATTTCAAAGTGATGCAGAATCCAGGATCTCTTCTGGATCTTCACCAAAATCTAATCATTGGTCCCTGTGTCATTCCCAAACTATCCTGAAAGTTTCATGGAAATCTGTCCATAACTTTTTGAGTTATGTTATACACTGACAGACAGATATACACTGACAAAAACATAACCTCCTTATATTCAAGGTGCGGGTCTCTCTGCCTTGGTGGAGGTTTGCACTCAGTGCTTTTCTAGTTGCAAATGCAAAGTCATTTTGGACACCACCTAAAACAAAAGTAAAACCAAATGACCATGTAATATAGTTGGACTTTTCTTTTTTTCCAATATTTTTTATTGAAAAATTATACAACGTATGCAATCATACAATTACAATTTACCATTTATTATGTATATGAAGAAAAAATCATAAGCATATAGACATGTACACAAGAATTTATATTATAATACTAAAAATCCTGAAGCATTCAAAATAGTTTAACAATGAAAAATAAAAAAAATAAGGTAAGGAGACATGCTGCATTGTTAATAGGAAGACACTCACTTTTCTCCAAATTCAATTTATAACTTAAAAAAGGACCAAAAAATTCTCAAATGCCCAAGACAGCGCGGATACAAATTACAGGATCAGTTGCATAAAATAATAAATCATTAGAATATAGATAGTTTATATTCAATCCCATTTTCGAACTATTCCTCCAAATAAGGGAGAAGATTTTAATTTAATAGCCAGAGGCTCAATTACAATAGCAAAGAACAAAGGTAATAAAGGACAGTCTTAGCGAGTACCACGTCTGAGAACAAAATCATCATAAGTATGAACACTAGCTTTAGGACATGAATATGAGACAAATCCAAGAAATACATTTATCACCATACCTGAATTTCTTCAAGGCTGCAAACAACTCAACTCTATCAAAAACCTTTTCAGCATCTAATGAAATTACAACCTCGTGGGTACAGCTGAATTAAATTAAATTATATTAAAAAGTGTATGGATGTTGAAAAACGATTGATATCCCTTTTATAAAACCGTTTTGTTCTCCAGAAATGATACAAGGAAGCATTTTCTTTAAGCAAGATGCAATTACTTTAGCCAACCAACACCTTCGCATGTGCATTAAGCAGAGATAAAGGTCTATAAGACCCACATGCGGTTGGATCTTTGTCTCTTTTAAGGAATAGTGCAATAGTGACTTGTGTCATAGTAGGTGGTAAGGAACAACGTTCCAATGATTCATTAAAGTTGTCATTCCATTGTTATTTCATTCATATTGTTGTGTTCTACATTGTTATTGAATGCATTGTGTGTTGGTTCTATTTTTAAAAAATGTCCAGATTGCTTTGTTTCGAGCTGTTTTTGCATGTAAGAAAAATTACTTAAGGTCGAAAAACAGTTTACGGTGCTTCTTCATACATGTCCATGACACAGTGATGGGGCGTCTCTGATTGGCTCAGAATGCGTGAAAAAACACTACCCCCCCCCCTTGCTCTCCACGTTTATGTTTACCAGAGTAACATCCAGCTAGCTTTTGTGACGCTGCTTGTTCTGAAAACGTGCAGGGAAGCTTCTGTGGCACCATATTCTCTTGTAGAAGCTAATACTAGTGCTACTTCAGATTCGCTGTAATGGAGGATGTGTTTAACCACACGTGGGTGACGCAAAAGTCCATCTGACGTCAGATGGACTGGCTTTTTCTGAGCCCCTCGTTCCTCTTGTTGTTTTCTGTGAATGTGGTATGCAGCCAGTGGAGGTGATAAACGACTTTCAAAGGCAGCGTGTGTTGGTAAATCGGGTTGACCCATGAGAATCCAAAAGGAGCGTGGAAAAGTGGTTTTCAGCAGAATGACACCTTTAAACACAGACTAATGTAAAGGTGCTAGTTTTCCAATAAATGTTTAGAAAAATTTGATTGGGAACCCGTCTGGGCCAGGGGCAATATTGGATTGCATATCTTTAATTGAGTTTGGTAGTTCTTGAAGAGAGAGTGGAGAGTCCAGATTCTCTGTGGTTTTGGGATCAATAACAGGATTTAGGAGATTTTGAAAAAAAGGTTAATTTTAGTGTTGTCAGTAGGGAATTCAGAATTGTATAATTAAGACTAAAATTAATTTAAAGTAGCATTTATTTCCAGGGGGTCTGTAGTAATTATCCCATTATCTTTTTTTATTAATACTCAATATCAATTGGGAAGTGCCCTGTCACTGTAGGTGATGTGCCAATAACAGACTTGCTGTGTCACCATGTTTGTAGTATGAGCTACGACCCTGCAACAACTCGCGCTCTGCCTCGTTGGTGAAATGAGTTTGAATTCAGTTTGTAGATCAGTACGTTGCTTAAGCAGGTCTGGAGAAGGGTTCAGTGCACATTTATGATCAAGATCAACCATCGCAGATGTAAGAGTATTAAGCCTAATATTGAGCATGTTATTAGACCGAGCAGACTAAAAAATAGTCTATCCTCTGAGATAAGATTTAAGTGTCCCATAACAGTGAGTATGAAGTTGAGTCATTTTGATTGAAAGAAAGTCATCAATAGAATTTGAAATAACATTACAAAATTCTTTGTCTGACAAAAGAAGAGTTCAATCTCATATACAACTACCCAGTCAGAAGTAAAAAGTATAAATAATGAGCTTTTAAGGAATAAATAAAAGCAAAAAATGAATAAAAACAGAATAATGGCAGAAAATGTTTTAGATTATTTTGTTTTCTCAATCAAGAAACTTTTCCATGACATGTCAACGATGCTCACTATGGGGAGCTTAAGTTTCTGTCACTTCCGGGAGGCTCATGGGGCCTGAGATTGGAAAATTCGTGAATGGTATGGACCTTTCTTACAACTTCCACATTTCGCACCGGACATACGTAGAAAGAGCGTAAGCCTACTTCTGCACCAGCAAAACTTAAATGGCAAGTATGACAGCTACCACCAAAAGTTATTGTAACATACCAAGATGTTCTTGTAATGCCCAGAAGCAGTCATATATTTCGTTCCACTCCTTCCCTGTTAATGGCGAAGCTAGACAAAAACGGCTCCTGGCTATTCAGCGGGATAAAGAGCCGAGTTTTATAATTTAAAAAAAGGAATACTTACGTCTGCAGCAGACATTTCACATCAGAACACTACATCCTGGAGATAACTGTTTGCCGGTTAAAACCACAGTCCGTCTCTTGCATTTTTCTTGGAATGATTATATTCCTGCAGGAATAAGGAGCCAGTATATGAACGGTGTCAAAAACAGCAGCTGTTAACGTTGGTATGAGTTGAGATAAAAGAAATCGCCATGGTTTTGAATGTCCTGGTGAACACAAATAAGTAATGTTCGACTTAAACTGTAGTTAGGATCTTTTTCCAGCAGTAAGTCACAGTAAATGTATGCACACTGATCAAACCTGGAGTTTGTGAGGCTCCTCTTTTTCTCTTTGCGATGGGTCACATCTAGCCCTCACAAAACGTGCCCGTCTACTACATTTGATATTATGACAAGAAACACCAACATAAACACACACTGCCAGAGAAAAATGTGAACGGATTATGATAGTATTCGTTAACGTTAACATTATGCTAACAAGATGTTGACTTGAACCATAGACGGAACAAATTAAAAATAGTGAAATAGTCCATGTCCTCTATACTATTCATACATAACCCTATAATCCTAGTCCCAGGTATAAGGGGATATAGAAATCATTTGTGGACGTAATTATCAGTTCAGTAGCACTTAGCCCCAGGCCTCTCTCTCCTCACTTTGATACTCGGTAGGTGAGGCTCCTGTAAAAAAAAAAAAAAAAAAAACTAAACTCAGATATAGTTGTTTTAACATTTTAAATGTGCAAAAACCTTGGATCTCTTAACAGGATTACTCATACCTCTGATTTCCCAAGTAATAAATCTGAGGTGTGCCTGACCAAACTTGCGCTGAGGTCTATGCTTCCATTAACCATTTAAATAAACTAAGAAAAAACACAAATAGTCATAAGCTGCATTTCCATTACAGTTTTTCGCAAAACAATATTGATATTCCTAAAACTTCGACAAAGTATATTTACGTTTTGAACGTGTTTCTATTGATGGTTGTTCTAGGCAGGAGCGTTGTAACTTTCATGAAATATAATCCCAAAAGTTTTCACTGCTGTCACCTTCGGAGCTTCAGATGGGCCATCACCCTGATAATATTAGAATGAATGAATCGGCCAATTCTCTCGTCAGTAAAAATCCCTGGCGAACTCTTCAAAGACACCAACATGTGTAACAAACCAGCTGGTTAAGGTTATAAGGGTCTGTATATGTGATCCCTACATTGTCACGTCAAAATATTAAGTGTAAATATGCTTTAGATGCGTTTAAATGACAAGCGTGAATTAGTATGTAATGGTATTAGCACAAATGAATCGGCTAATTATCTCATTGGTAAAAGTCTCTGGCAAACTCTTTAAATAAATAACATGTCAAATAAACCAGCTGGTTAAGGTTATACAAGTCTTTCCCTACATTGTCAGGTATTGGTATTGGTCAGGTAAATGACTGTAAATATGCTCAGCACTTAATAAATTACAATTGTATGTAGTGCTTTTTACACAGTGCTGCACTTGACACTTTACAGAACAGAGAATATATTTATCTGTAAAAAAAACAGATAACGGATAATAAAATGAAACACTGCCTTGTGTAGGAATCACCTTGATCACCACTCAAAGAGCGTGATCAGGACTGCCTTAGTTCTCGCGTAGCAGTAGCCAATGGTGGTCTTGGTTACAGTGACTGCGGCTGCCATTTTCACTCGGAGAGAAAAGATCCTGTAACATATATGTGGAAAAAGTGTTTCCATTGCACTTTTGCAATAAATTAGAATATCGAAGCTTCTGAAAAACCACCTCATGAAATCTCTTTTTATCGGTATTTGAGTGTTTTTTCGAAATTCCAGTGTTTCCATTACTAGTTTTTATAGCGATATTTACATTTTGCAAATTTCCAAGGGTTTTGGGAATGCAGCTATAGAGAGCTGAGGTGTGACCCCCCCCCCAAACTGTCCAAAGCCACATACCCAAGTACCCATAAAACCACAGAACAAAGGAGACATAAGTGTTTCTCACAATAAGCAGCAGTCGTCCACAATAATCTGAAAACAACATGGAGCGTAAGCAGAACAGTGATGCACGGGTTGATGTATAAATGACCCGCAACTGACCACTTTTTTAACTAGCCTGCCCACCACTCAGGCTGCAAAAAATATATTTTTAAAGGACGGACCCGACCTACTTCTGGACCCTCATTTTTAAGGAGTAGTCAATGGGCCTCCCTGCTTAGGCTGCTACCCCCGCGACCCGGCACCCGGATGAAGCGGTTGTTAATGAATGAATGAATGAATCAATCAATGGTCTTTATGAACATCAAATGACATACCTGCATTTATTTCCATGTTAAAATCTGATGTCATTGCTTGCACGCAGCATGTAAACCAGGGATCGACAACCTGTAACACCCAAAGAGCTGTTTGGACCCGATTCCCAAGGTAAAGAAAACACTGGGGGCCACTCATCATCTTTAAATATCTCAGCGACAGTGTCCCAAACCATACTCTTTTTTTGTTTGTATATTTCTGGAGCTTCCACTCTCCCAACTTGACTTTCTCTCTTACTCCGTCCATACCGTAGGATACTTCCGATGTTGTACATCACCCTCATGGAAATTCAGTTAGTAAAGGGCATTTTCCAGGTTATTTCAACTCTTGTGAGGTCCTCCATACAAGGTGCACAGGCTGTGTCCCACGATCGGGTCTTAAAGACCCAGATTTCATATTTCAGCTCCAAAGGCTCATCACTCCAACCCCCCCCCCCCAAAAGGATATTTTACTGTTTCCAGTAGTAAACAATGGCATCATACAGTACGTATGTAAGGCACATTTGTGGGCCAATTTGACCTGGAGGACCGCACAAGGATTAATGTCTGTTAGAAAGCCCACACAGTTTAAATGTTTGTTTGATTAATTATATTTATTATACACTGTTGAACGCAGCAGTGATGCTCTGACAGTTATGAACGTACCTCAGTGTTGTTGCTAAGTAACCATGCCAAGGTCGCCATCTTGCCTTCTTTTTCTCTTTATTGGTGTACTTCTGGTTTATTATGGTGTGTAAATGCCACATGGTGAAATGAATAACACAGTACAGTTTGGATAGATATTAGCGTGGTGTGTTGGTTATCTGTGCATAACTTAACACTGTTTAGCCCCGGTGTGTTGTAGAAGATAATACAGTAATAAGATGGCTGTCATCTGTATGCTTTCCGTGACGTAATTTGTTTATTTCATGACCCACATGATACATCTGAGTGCAGTGTTTCCGCTATTCATTTAGTAGCAGCAGCCCGCTACTACTAATTCTCCCCCGCCGCTTTTTCAAATTTCTATACATTTTATGTTTGTTGCAAGTACATCACCATGTTTAAAACAAAAATAGCCTGAAGTACAGATGAATATCTTGAATTGAATACTCTTAGCGAGAGCGCATCTTGGAACTGACGGATCAGCTGATCAGACAGTCGGAGGAGTCATCTTTGCGATTCGGGCATTGAAAAGGTAGACATATTACGGTAGTTTGAGATAACTCATCACTTTTAAAAGTTAAAAAGATATGCGCCAAATATTGACAGCCAGCTAACATTACGTAACATAACAGTTTAACTTAATTGTGCACGGTGCCAACTAAGCCAATTTATAATAGAGCAATAAGGTAATATCTACACAAGCCAATGCTGACTCCAGATGAGTTTATGAAAGTGTTTCTTAAAAAAGAGAAAAACATTGACGAGGATGGGCCGAGACAGGTATCATTAGCCTTCTACTAAGTCATAGATTGTCATAAGTTATGTTCACATTTGTAATTAAACGCGAGTGTAAATAATCTAATGTTAATATTTTATTTAATCATGTAAGACAAGTAACGTTAGTCAGGAGGAGTGATGGAAGAAGACGCGAAAGGTCAAACACAGTCTGTCAGGCTGGGAGCATAAGTGGGTGAAAATAATTAATAATTATTATTTATTTACATTTGGATTATTATTATTAAAATTCAGTGTGTATAATTTTTTGGTTTTTCATTTTACCATTTGGCTATTAAAAGTCTACTACATGTTGTTTACAGTATATCTCTGGATTATACTGTTGGAGGTAGTCACAGAACTTAAATCAGGCTGTTTCCACATTAAACAAACCACAAGAATAAGGTACTAGTTGCCATTCTACTTGATTGTAATATTTACTGAGTCTTGATACACAATAAAACAGAATGTATAAAAATAATACAAAAGTACAAATTAAACAGAGGATGAAACCTAACTAATCATTGGATTATGTCACACAGTTGTTTTATTTCCTCAGGGAACTCTCCTTAAACCCAATGTCAAAACCATACTTGGGTTAAATACATGAAGACACAATCACTTCACAGATTAAAATCAACATTAAAATTAGTCTTTTAACTGTTCTGTTCCAAAGTTTTCCTTAAATAACCCAAATCTATATTATTTCAGAAAAACAGGTACAGGTACATTAACTCCCTGATTTTCCTGTTTCTTCCATACATTTTCTTAATCTGTTTTTAACGGTTCTATTAATCCTTTCTATCAATCCTGCTACTTAAAGATGATAGGCACAATGATTTTAAAAGCATCTACTATTGCCAAACAATTTTGATTGAAAGATTTTCTTTTGTTCAATAAAATCCATATGTTTTCTTTGAAAGGGATACATGGGCTATGGAAACTGTCCTCGATTTGGTTCAACATTGCATTGAGGATAATGTTCTGTACAAATTAGGCATGCGCGATAAAATTGTTTTGAATAATTGTTATAATCAATTTGCAATATACTATTGTTGTACTAAATGTACCATCCCTCCTGTTGAGACATGTTTTACCATGACTCAAATTGCTGCATATGTGAATACATTATTATCATTATTATTTTTTGTAATATCGGTTTTCCAATTGGACATACATGTCACTTTGTATCTTTGCCTCATTGTTTGTACATATCTTCTTGGTAATCTCAGGTGTTTGTTATTGCATTTCTACCAGGATGTCATGATCTATTTCCTGGATATGGTTTTGCCTATTAATTAAAACAATCAATCACAAATAAACATGAAAGTACAATTATTCACTTCTTTTACAAAACCCTCAATAATTATTCACTTCCTTTAAACACGTTATCCCATAAACAACATGTAATCTAAATTTCTATCAATGTCCAGGTATATTCTCAAATTTAGAATTCAATTTGGTTAATGAATAGCTCAAAGCAAAATATTTAAACACCGTTTTGTAAAAAAAAACCCAAAAAATTCATTACTGAACTTATGTAGAGGAGTTGAATCAGTACTTCTACTTTTACCAGATTATATATTAATACATTTATTTTTCATCAGTAGCTGTATTTCTACTTAAAGGTAGATCATGTGTAATTTTATCATGTCTGGAAAAATCGAAATATTATACCTTCAAATCTCTACATTTTTTTTGTTGTTAAAGTCTTATGTAGGTCATTAAAATATGATAAAAGGCCCTTCTTGTCTTCATCTACATCCATAAACTTTCTTCTACTTTGCTTTGTCCCTCATGGAAATTTCTTTTTCTACTTCTTCCTCTTAATCCTCATTTTCTTCCTCTCGCTCTCCCTCTGCCTCTGTTACCTGATAAAAAACACTTTCTCTTCTCCATACGTGTATTGTCTCCTGTTCTAATGCCCTTTATTATTTTTTCGTCACTTTGTCAGCATACATGGCATGATTTACAGTCTGTAAGCGTACTACTTTGAGAGATTTATATAATGTTTCTCCATCCAATGTCTAATGCAGTCCTAATGTCTAATGATCCTGCATGTAATGCTGTTTATTTATTTATACTTTAACTGCTATCTCTACTGTCCTTTGTCATTATCGCTGTCTTGAAGTCCACTTTGCACTTTAAAATTTGTTTAATCATTTTGGACTATCAAAAAGTTTGTCATCTTTCCGTTGAGTCCATCTTATCTCCTTATAGTTTTCTTATCAAATATATCTAACTTATATGACTTCAACAGTCCTTGAATAATTTCTACCACTCTAAACAATGAACCTCTTCTGCTAATTAATCAATTTTTATATTACTTTAATCAATATTAGTATATGTGCAAGAATATCAATAAATCAAGTTGTTTATACTAACATGGTACCTTCCTTATTGTCTTGTCCTACTCTGGGATGTACCACCTCTATCAAAGCATATACTTCTATGCCTAAAGTGTCTACTTCTGATTTTACTGTTTCCTATTTCACCTCCCAGATTTTTTAACTACTTATAAATCTCACTACCTGTGCGAGTACGCAAGTCGGTGTATTTTTTTTTTTTTTTATTTTATTTTTTTTAATTTTTAATTTTTTACAATTTTTTAGAGTGAGATGTGGCATGGAAGATGGCTGTGAAGTTGGGACAAGAGGACAATGGCACAGGCGTCCCTGCTAGTCTCTCCTCCCTTCCTTCCACCATCCTTCCTGCTGTTGGAGCAGTCACATTTACACTCAACAAAAATATAAACGCAACACGCAACACTCAACAAAAATATAAACGCAACACTTTTGTTTTTGCTCCCATTTTTTACGAGATGGACTTAAAGATCTAAAATTCATTCCAGATACACAATATTACCATTTCTCTCAAACATTGTTCACAAATCTGTCTAAATGTGTGATAGTGAGCACTTGTGCTTTGCTGAGATAATCCATCCCACCTCACAGGTTTGCCACATCAAGATGCTGATCCGACATCATGATTAGTGCACAGGTGTGTGTGGGTAACTCCTCTGCATAGCCACTGCTCACCATCTTAGAACTGTCCTCAGTTTTCAATGTCCTTGTTTTTCAAGAACTTCCTTTTGAGGCCTGTTATTCTTTGTTTCGCCACAGTATAGTTGTTGGGCAGACACACATCTCCTTTAAATGGCAACTTCAATTGATAGTGGTTGTCTTGAAGGACTGCAGACCTTTCCACAATCTCCATGAAATTTCTATCCTCCCTCAACAATCCTGTCTCCTCTGTAGCCTTCTCATTGAAGTCATGGTTGTACTGATTGATCAGCATCTCTTTCAGTCTGTGCACAGAAATCCTATTCACTGATGCATGTTTGGCACCAAGGCTGTAATCCTCATGCGCAGGACCATTCACAACCCATCCTAATGCTGTTTTAATAGCATATAGGCCATTTGCACAGCTGTTTATGATTTTCCAAGGCTCCAGTACCTTTGGTACATTGTTGCCAATCAGTAGGTCGACATCAGCCTCTATTTTGGGCACATAAATTCCATCCAGATATGGCCATTGCACTAGGTCTCTGGTAGTAACAATGTGGTATGGGCCCACAGGCATTTTTTCTCTGTGTTAGTCTGGAAGTTCGTAGAATACATCAACATTAATGCCAAACAGCGAGTGAGTATGATGACACCACTCATTCTTGGCCCATTTTTTGGTGTAGAAACTGTGTTCGTTTTCCATTAAGGTGAAGTTTTCGCATGAGCTGCTCTGAACAAAAGGTGGCTGAACTGCACGGGCTGATTTCACCTGCACTGAGAGGATAGGCAGAACATGGTGATCCCTTCCAGCCCCTTTATGTCCACATATCTCTACAGATGGCCGTAGTGTTGTCACGATACTAAAATTTCCAACTCGATACTGATACTAAGGATAATACTTGATACTAATTTCGATACTGGAGATGTGAGGGATTCCTTTTAAAATTTCCTCCATGGACTGCTAAAAAAAAGGTAGTGAGTGCAGGTGCAGAATAAATGCATGCCTATCTCTTGGCAAGTTAAGGTAGGCTTATCTTTTTGCTCAAGCCCTTCTGCAGTGCTAACTGCAAGCCTCTTTATGGTCAAGCGATTATGTGCGCGGGCGGCAGCGTATTGCATCATGTGATCACCGCGGACCCCTTGTGGGACAGCACACGGGACATCCCGTGTGCTGTCAGAGGCAGATGGAGGGAAAAAAGAGACTTTAACTTACAAGCCGGCATTACGGCTGTGCCAGAGCTGACCGCGTTGATGCCTGTTTAGAATTCTTAACGTTACCCACGACAAAAAAGTGGTGATGCGCCATAAAAACAAAAATCGATTTTCCAGCAATTTAGTATCCAATTAGATACCAAGGGTCAATATCGATTTAGTATCTAAAATCGATTTTTTTGACAACACTAGATGGCCATGACCCTGTAGGCCCATCTGATGCTGTGGAGGAACAAGCTCAGGCTTATCCTGTGCGTTTGCCTTTGCTGCATCACTCCTGTCAACATGAAGAAGAGTGGGATGGTTTTGAGCACATGTTCCACAAGTTAAGCGCTGCTCACAATGTCGGCTCATGTGCCCAGCACACAGGCAGCCAAAGCACAAGTCATGCTATTTCAAGAAGTCTATCTTCTCCTGGTGTTTTATGCACCTCAGCTGTTCACAGCGGTCGAGAGGGTGACTTTGAGCGGAACATAAACAAATTGAGGCTGCGGAACAACTATGCCATGAAATGGTCCTCGAGCCTCTGGCTTATTCTAAGTCCAGAGGTGCTATGGTAGTAGCACAAGTCTTTCCTTTCATCCCTTGCTCGAGATAAAACCTTGGCCTTCTAGCAACTCTTCCTCCATTAGGTCCAGGTGGTGTGTCAATGTTGCCATACAATGGGTCTGACAAGATTCAATTCAATTCAATTCAATTTTATTTATAAAGCCCTAAATCACAACAAAGTCGTCTCAGAGGGCTTTACAAAAACACAATCAACTACAGAAATACATGAAAAGTCCCAGGCATCCCCTGTCCTTAGACCCTCCTTCTCGGCAAGAAAAAACTTCAAAACCCAGTGGGAAAAAGAAGAAATCTTGAGGAGAACCACATTGAAGGAGAGATCCACTCCCATGGATGGACAGGCTATAGATGAACGTCCATGTATAAATGCAGGAAGGGGGACTGGTCCAGACAGGCAGGGGCGGTGGTCCGGGGTCACAGGTCGGCACAGGCGAGATACTGCAGATCCTGTCGTCCATGGCTCCCGTGCAGACACTGTCAGGAGAGCCACCATGGTTATATATGCAAGGAGGAGGATTTTAAATTTAATTCTAAACTCAACTGGTAGCCAGTGAAGGGTTTGGAGCACAGGGGTGATGTGTTCTCTTCTATTTGATCCTGTTAATAATCTTGCTGCTGCATTTTGAACCAGTTGCAAGCTTTTTAGGGAATATTTAGGACACACTACAAGTAAGGAGTTACAATAATCTAATCGTGATGTAACAAATGCATGAATACATTTTTCTGCAGTCGTTTTAGACAGAATATTCCTAATTTTGGCTATGTTGCGCAGGTGAAAGAAGGATGTTCTGCAAGTTTGGTTAATATGCATTTTGAATGAAAGATCTTGATCAAATAAAACTCCTAAATTTTTAACTGTGGATGCCAACATGTTTTTCAATAACTTTGACAAGATCATTAAATAGAGCCCTGTTGCCTGTTGCTTCCAGAGCTCTCTGAGCTTAAATGGTAGCTTGCTGACAATTGCTCGAATGTTACTCTGCCTGTCCAATTGTTGCATATAGTAAAGTTCTGCCATGACGTTGCAGCAGGTAGGGTAGGTAGGTAGATACTTTATTAATCCCCGAGGGGAAATTCAAGGTGCCAGTAGCTCACGACAAAGACATCACACATAACAAACATACACATGTCATAAGCAGTCAAAACAAAAACAAAAAAAAAGAAAGGATAAGGAAAAGAATACTGTGGACCATAAGAACATATGTAAAAAAGTAAAATACTAAAAGCTAAATACAGGTCCACATGAATGTGCACAGACATGAGATGCAGTCTCTCAAGAACAGGGAGTAGGTCTTTAATGCAGAGACATCTTCATCCTTCTTTGCAGTCCAGGACAAACCTTTCTCAATATATGCAGTGGCAGTTTTGTACTTGTTGCCAAACTGTTCTTGCAGCAGGTTTTTTGCCATTGCATAGTCGAGGCTTGGGGTCATGTGCAGAAAACTACAAACAGGCTCCCTTGGCTGCCCCCTAGTGAACTAGTACAAGCAGTCGTGTTGGCTGGACTTTTCCTCCACTCCTTGCTCGAATGCAAGCATAAATGAAATGTACTGAAGAGGATTTCCACCAAACAGAGGGATGTCCCTTTTTGGCAATGGTGCTAGTTGTTGTTGCTTCATGGGTGCAGATGATGTTTCATTTTGCCATTGCATTACTGGTCATTTGAGTGGGCTGTAGTCCTGTGCCCAGGATTTGCTGAAGATTCTGAACATTGAGTGTGGTGTGTTGTTTTGGCATTTTGAAACTGGTGCATTGCTTTGGCCTCACAATGGGCTCCTTGCGCGTGTATTTCCTTTGAGATGGATACATGAGTCATCTGCCTTTGGGTTCAACTTGTGTTATGTTTTTCTCCTATATTCCTCCAGGTAGGAATTCATTGCAGTACATGTTTTAGCACAGCTTTGGTTGTCAGAGGACTGAAGAACTGTGATTTTAGCAGTGGGTTCAGCAAGCAGGGTTTCCAATTCCCGTTGTTCCTTTTTCCTCTTTATCTGCTGTTCTTAATCCTCAAGGGTATGCTTGTCCTTTAAAGCACCCAAACAAGTAAGCAGTGCTGCGTTCTCTGCCTTTGCCTTGGTTGTAGAGGAGGCACTGCTAGATCTACAATTCCTAGAAGTTCTACCTGACCCTCTGCTGGGTACATTTGAAACACTGTCTTCATGATTAATATCATCAACACCGGTGGCAGCAGCGCCTGTTACACTTTCATCACACTTAATTACCCATGACGGCACTTTAGAGATGGTGTCATTACACTGCGTTCCAAATTATTATGCAAATGTTTTTGTTTGATTTTCCAAAATGCTTCATGCAAATGACGATCAGCATAATTTTCAAGTCATTAGCTGTCGAATTTTATTTAAAATGTTATTGAACAAAACTAATGAAAACAGTATTTAAAAAATAAATAACAAACTTAAAATGTACTGTTCCAAATTATTATCCACAATATAGTTTCAAGACATTTTCTAGTTTGTAAAGAACTGAAAATAGTAATTTATCGAATTTACAGCAATATAAGGTCATGTTTACTAAAATAAAAAGCTATTACAATCCAAAACATTTTAACGGGTCAAGTTACATGTTAACATAGGACCCCTTGTTTGATAGCAGCTTCATAATACTTGCATCCATAGAACTTGTGAGTTTATGGGCAGTTTCTGCTTGAATGTCTTTGCAGGATGTCAGAACAGCCTCCTACAGTTGCTGTTTGGATGTGAACTGCCTCCCACCCTCATAGATCGTTTGCTTGAGGATGCTCCAGAGATTCTCAATAGGATTGAGGTCAGGGGAGGATGGGGGGCCACACCATGAGGTTCTCCCCTTTTTATGCCCATAGCAGCCAATGAAGCAGAGGTATTCCTTGCAGCATGAGATGGTGCATTGTCGTGCATGAAGATGATTTTGTTTTGGAAAGCACGATTTTTCCTTTTGTACCATGGAAGAAAGTGGTCAGTCAGAAACTCAACATACTTTGCAGAAGTCATTTTCACACCTTCATGGACCCTAAAAGGGCTGACCCGATCTTTCCCTAGGATTCCAGCCCAAAACATGACTCCGTCACCTCCTTGCTGACGTTGCAGCCTTGTTGGGACATGGTGGCCATGCACCAATCATCCCCTACTCCATCCATCTGGACCATCCAGGGTTGCACGGCACTCATCAGTGAACAAGACTGTTTGAAAATTGGTCTCCACTGCAGCCATTTTTGCTTATGAGCATTGTTTAGGGGTGGTCGAATAGAAGGTTAATGCATAACTGCAACCCTTCGGATAATCCTACACCTTGATGTTTGTGGAGCTCCAGGGACACCAGCAGCTTCAAATACCTGTTTTCATTTTAGCAGCTGCTCTCTTAATCTGGCATGTTTGTATAGCAGAAACCTTCCTTATTTTGCCTTTATCTGCACGAACCCATGTGTGCTCTGAATCAGCCACAAATATCTTAATGGTACGATGATCACGCTTAAGTTTATGTGAAATATCTAAGGTTTTCATACCTTGTCCAAGGCATTCACGCTTTTCAGCAGCAGAGAGATCCTTTTTGTTTCCCATATTGCTTGAAAATGGTGGTCTGCTTAATAATATGGAACATTCTTAAGTAGATTTTCCTTTACTTGGGCTCACCTGGCCAACTAATTATCACAGGTGTATGTGATTGATTTCAGTGATCCACAACGCCCTGAGACACAATACCATCCATGAGTTTAACTGAAAAACACAGGATTTAATCTTTATGACACTTAAATACAATTGGCATAATAATTTGGAATGCAGTGTATTGGCTATCATTTTGGCTTGAAACCACACGTCATGTTTCTCTTCATAAATGTAATAGCAACATACTCATTACAGATGCATGAATACTCTTTGCTTCATCACACCTTTTCAGCAAGTCATTAAAAACACATTCAACCTGTACATCGACATTTTTCTTCATACAACATTGCAACACATCTCAATACATCTTAGAAGCCTTATTCAGCACATTTCGTCTTTCGTTTTGTAAACGTTCCAGTTTTCATATTGTTAATGTTTCACTTTCGTAGTTTAATCACCCATTTTTGTTTTGTTTACATGTTCAATGTTCAAATTTCCAGACACCTCAATGGACTCTACAGCGTCCTCTTCCATATTAAAATGGTCCGGTGTCAAACATCATGTAAAGCTATATACAATATACCTCTCCCTCTAAACCACGCATCCCAGTGTGAATCTACCACAAATGTAAGTAAAGCACTAGAAAAAGCCAGTGTGAATGTACGATTATTCTCAAGTATAATAATGATACATCACATTTATAAAGCACTTTTCATTCAAAGGAAAAGTGCTACAGAGAAAAAGAAAGTCCCTAAAGAAATACTAAAATATATAAAATACATGGAAAAGAATATCATCACAATATCTTGAAAGAACCTCCAACCCTTGAACCTCATAAGACCTCCAGAAACCCGCTATAATTATGATAATAAAAAAGTAAATGAACAAACGAAATGGGCTCACATTTAGAACCCTTCAAAATACATGTCATTTGTTTTGAGAAAGCGGAGGTTATGTGTTCTAAAAGGTACTGCATATTTTGTGGTTGTTATAATTACAGGACACTCACCCAACCGGTGTTCTTGTCTTTGTCTTTGCACAGGGGGCCACGTCTTCACCTGGGGCCAAAATCGATACGGTCAGCTTGGATTGGGAATGAATGGACAGAGTATCGCCACGCCCCAAATCATTCAGTCTCTGCAGGGCATTCCTTTTGCTCAGTTGTCGGCGGGCGGTGCACACAGCTTTGCCCTCACACTCTCAGGAGCCATGTTTGGTTGGGGATGCAACAAGTTCGGTCAGCTGGGTCTCAACGACACGAACGGTGAGGGCACGTTGGCTGAGACGGTAAATCATGGTTGGGTGATGCAGCAGTTTCTGGACAGAGTTGAGAGAGTTTTGGACATTTTCACAGGAGGACTGCGCAATATATAAAAAAATATATAATTATCAGTGTGCAATATTCATATCGCAAAGACGTCCAATAATTTTTTTTTTTCATTAACTTTGTGTTTTACACACCATGGGGGTACCAGAGTGGTTTTCTCTATGAGTAACAAGCAATTTTTTCACGCAAAAACACTCAAGTAATGCTACTGCTGCTGCTGAATGACAATTTAGTTGTTAATGTTGAAAAGATGGGTATATTTTCAGAGCCCAAGTTTGGGCAAGGGTTGAGCACATATTTAAAGATGTTAATTTTATATTCAGTATTTGCTAAACCAGGCAAGCACTTAAATATTGTTTTATTAAAGGTTTGAGGTAAATGGTGATACTCTGGTACTTGTTGTTATGAAATACATCAATGTCATTTACACACCAATATATGTGAATAAAATAAAATATTTCATGATGTTTATGTCTGAACGTCCACAGTTAAAGGTCTCCCCTTGTGGCATCACCATGTTCTTGGACAGAATTGTGTAATTGATTATAGTAATTCAGTATTTTATCTTAAATCATAAATAATTGACTCATCGTACAAACATTTGGCTCATTTTAACATTGTTGAAGAACTTGGTCTTGGTAGATGAAATTGGCTTAGGTAAACCGGAAATAATGCATTATCATTATCACACTGCTGTACACCTATATCGCAAATTTTGCCCATATCGAGCAGCCCTATTTCACAGTCTAAATTAACCTAGAAAGATGTACTGTACTGCTATAAAGACTTTAATGCCCATTGATCCACTAATCCTTTCAATACATGTAAAGAATTGGTGTAAAATACAGTTGTTCCTCTTTTCATGGACATTAGATATGACCCATTTGGATTTTCAGAGGCTCTGTAGTTACCATGGAAATGCCATCCTCTTCTACAGCAGGGTTGTTGGCCAACCCTGGTCCTGGAGAGTCACTATCCTGTGTGTTTTAGATGTAACCCTCCTCCAAAACACCTGATTCAGATTATGGGTCTGTCATCAAGCTCTGCAGAAGCCTGATAACGATTGTCAGGTGTGCTGGAAGAGGCATTTGACAAAGAAACTTTGTTTTTATTTTTTATAAGTAGTTTTAAATATATCCTACATTTGTCATTAGACTCAAATTGTGACAATGTTAATGGTGTAGAATTACCAGGATGGTCTTGAAATTTGCAGTACTGTTGAAGCATATGTTGGAATACAAATGGAAAATAATTTGACAGATTTAATTTTATAGTTTTTTTTCCCTCCATAACTTAAACATCTTGTTAAGGTCTAAAGCTAGGCTAATGTTCTGTTTCTTTTCAGATCGGTACTTTCCGACTCTACTGAAGTCCTTACGATCACAGAGAGTGATTTATGTCTCATGTGGAGAAGACCACACAGCAGCACTAACCAAGTTAAGTTACTTACCTTCATATACCTTTTGGTTATTTTCAAAGATGCACCAATTTATCACAGTTAAACTAGTTACCCCCCCCCCCCCCCCAAAAAAAAGGGGGAGGCGAAGATATTGTTTTGGATTTGTTTGTACTGTTTTTTGTTTTGTTACCTCTGCCAAGGAGGTATTAAATTCTTTTGTCTGTCTGACTATCAGCAGGATTACACAAAAATTTCTGAATGGATTTTGATTAGACTTTCAGGAATGATAGATAATGGGTCAAGGAAGAACCCATTAGATTTTGAGCAAAGAAGGTCAAGGTCACACGACGGTAGAATCTCACCGTTTTTTGCATTCATCTCATCTCACCTTTAGACATCAGATGGGTCAACACCTATGACATACACTTACATCATGTGTGAATGAAATGTGTGAAAGACTGCCTTGTTTTTTTTGTCAATTTGTTTGTTAGCAAATTTATGCAAAAACTACTGGACCAATTTACATGAAATTTTCAGGAATGCTGCAAGGTGGTCCAGAATATATCCATTAAATTTTGGTGAATGTAGGTCAGAGGGTTAAGGTCACCAAAATGTGTTTTTGTAATAATATAAGTGAAGGGGCAAATGAGGTAAAAGGTTTGCGAGGGGCAGGGTTTGTTAGGGTTTGTTCACGTAGCCAAGCGTTGTGTTTGTTATATCACACGCTACAGAACGTATTCTAGCATGCGCGCTATCACACATTGCAGGATGCGCTCTGGCACGCATTCTAGCACGTGTTCCATAACGCATGCTAGAATGCGTGCTATATGGTAATGTGATTTTCTCTGGCAGTTAATTTGTAGTGCTTGCAGCCAATCACTGGCCAACACAAGGAGTCCAGAATAGCTGAGCACTGATCTCTTTTTTTTTACATTTTGTTTTTTACAAAATGAATGCCTGATTGCCCCTGAAAATGTCAAATGGCATGATGGCAATAAAAAAAACTGTAATATGTAGTATTTACTTTCAACTACACAGAGTGAAAGTGCAGTTGTTAGTTAATATCATTCCATCACTCAAAAGCTGATTTTTTTGGGATTATTTGAGACATGAATTTCATGTGGTATTGCTGTACAGAAACAAAGTCTGAACCCCCCCCCCCCAGCATTTCTATGTTGTGTTCCATGTCGTGGTTTTGGATGAGTTTGACCCAGGCCCGACCAATTGAACCTATGACATGTTAAATTAAATACCTGAAATCCTGAATGCACATTTGTGAATTATACTTTTCCTGAGAAAAACTGTAACTAAGCGTATGTGTGCAAATATTATTACAAATAGATCTCTATTGCATATGTTTCTCTTGTTTCACCTTCTTGATGATAAATATAAACATTAAAATCGGATTAAATATTCAGTTTTATGTGCTTTTGTTGAGTAATAATAAAATAATTATGTAAAATATGTTGTTGATTAACCTAATAGTAATGATGGACATGTCCACAGCACTGCTTAAGAAAACTATCACGTCAGCAAACAGGGTCACATGATACAGACGAAATGATGTCATTGAGCCATGTGCTACCGTGTATGTTTTCTTACATATATTTTCCCCCATCTTTCAGCCTTTACCAAGTGTCATCTCAGCAAATGCAACCTCAATTGACATATAATTAAAATATGACAATTCAATACCTATTTTTCTTTATTAATATAATATGAAACACAGGGATTAAAGAACTCTGGACTGGTACCGGATTTCCGGCCTGCAGCAATTCAAAAATAATCAAATAAATAAAATGCCATTAAACCCATGCGCTTAACCCATGGCTTTCGTGTGTGGTCATTCTCTGCCAATGATAGTAAAGAAGCGCTACTCTCAGGTTCCGAAACTAACAGCATTAGCCAACTAAACATTGAAGGGAAAATAGATAGTATGAAAAAATCTCTCAACCATTGGCTCATGAGAGATCTCTCTATTCTTGGCAGAATCTTATTAACAAAAGCAGAAGGTTTATCAAAATTAGTATACCCTTGTCAATCTCTTTATGTTCCCCCCCAAATGATTAAAAAGGTAAATTCAATCATTTTTAATTTCATATGGAAAAACAAGACGCATTACCTTAAAAAATCTGTGATGGTTAAAGACTACAAACATGGTGGGCTGAAAGCTGCTGATTTTGAATCCATGATAGGTGTATTAAAGTTGAATTGGATAAAAGCTTATTTGACACAGCCGAATTCCATATGGTTCCACATACCAAAATATCTTTTCCAAAATGTTGGAGGATTAGAATTTTTGTTAAGGTGTGACTTTGAAATAACTAAACTACCAATCAAACTGTCTGACTTCCATAAACAAATATTGCTCCAATGGAAAATGATGTTCACACACAATTTCACACCACATAGCTCCACCTTGTGGAATAATAGAACGATATTAAGTAACAGGAAGACTTTATTTAAACAAGAATGGTATGACAA
>CM035797.1:11133683-11198683 GCA_020466265.1 Siphamia tubifer | reverse complement strand
ACACTTCCACCTCGTATTAGACCTACCTGCTACTTCTCCTTTCATTTCCTGCTCCATCTCCATCCTCACACCTGAATAAAATTATCATTAAATACAGTTGATTTACACACATAGGCCTGGTTGAAACATGCATTAGTTCATTAAATAACTACACATTGTTGTGTGTTGCAGTCTACTCTTAAATATCACAATTAGAAAACAACAAAAAACTGTCTATTTTGCACACCATTATATTGAAGTGATTCTCTATTTACATCTGGGCATGAGCTAATGTTGCCTCTGGCAAGAGAATAAAGGTATAGGCCTACAGTAGTATTGTGTCAAGAAGATTCATTGTAAGTCATTTTGGCTTAGCCTGCTCTTGGTGATATTCATGAAAATGTCAGACCGAGCAAGTAGTGTTAAAGATAATACATAAGTACATCTTTACATCTGATTTCACACACATCATGTAGCCTACACAGCCACAAACTCCAAACCACAACACTCATGGCCTGGCAATAGAAACGCCCACCTAATGTTGGGTATTATTGTTAGGTGACCTGCATGTAACGTTACTTTCTTCTGACTGTTAGTGAAGTGATTATCATGAATCATATCAGATACTATTCCGAACGTAGTTTCATACATAGGCTAATGCGTGCCGCCGCCCCACATAACAATCAATATGACAAACGGTTTGTAAATCCTTACCTATAGCTAACTGTGTGTGCATCAGCATGAAATCACGATTCACTACAATTTCTGTTTGTGTCACCCAACGAAGTTATGTTAGCCAGCGGCAGGCCAGCAGCATCCAACGTTAGCTTTGTTTTCATTTGTCATTCGTTTCATTGTAAATGAGTTCATACCTGTTGCTGTCTTTCATCCATTTCAGCATTTTCTGCCGCATTCCCTCAGACGCCGTCTCCTTTTCTTTTTTCCTCTTCCTACACTGTGCACCTGACAACTTTTTTGCCTCTCCATCTTTCTTCAAAACACGCCTCACCACGTCAATGTCAACTATCCAAATCGTTACTAAAAGTGGACCCTCAGCAGCGCCCCCTCCCCACCTCCTCCCTTAACTGGAGCTTACAAGCACTAAAAGCCTTAAGGTGATTGAGGGCGCCCACCACAGTAACGTTGCTGATTTTATAGCACTTTGCAAATTTACCAGTGGCCAAACCTTATATTTTAAATATATTTTGAGAATAGTTAATTAAGAGCGCAAGAATATATTCTATCCCATCCTTGTTTCGGCCCCCTCTGGCGGTGCGCCCCTATGCAGCGCGTATAGTGCATACCCCCTTTTTGCGCCATTGCACCTCAGACATACGAACACCGATTTGGCTGAAATTTGACACAGACTTCTGTCTTCCAGGTCTACATCCATTTAGTTACAGGCATTCTGATTTTGTACTATACGCCCTCTAGAAATGTACTTGTATTAAAATGGCTGTAGTTCGGTCATGCAAACACCAATTTGGCTGAAATTTGACTCCGATGTCTGCCTTCCCGGTCTACACCTGTATGTCATACGAAATTGTTATTTTGCACTATAGCACCACCTACAAATACGCCAAATACACTGTTAGTAAAATGGCAGTAGATCGGACATACGAACATGGATTTGACTCGGACGCCATGTGGGGAGGTGGTCGCGAGGGACTGCGAAGGCCCCATTGGCAAGAGACATTGACCTAACAGCCTGGGGGGGCAGTCGCAGATGATCGCAACAGCTGGAGACATGCTCTTGAGACCAGCATCCAAACCAGTGAGAAGAAGAGAGGGGAACAGTGGGAGGAGAGAAGACAGCTATATGTATAGCTCAGGGCTATACATATAGCTGCAGGCAAGCCATACATGAAAGAGCATAACCATGTAGCAAACATAGTGTACGGGAACAGCTGTACTGTGTATGGACTGGAGGTCCCAGGGTCAAGATGGGAGACACTCCCAAAGGTGAGGGAGAACAAACCGCTCCAGATTCTGTGGGACTTCCAGGTCCAGACCAACAAGATGGTGATGGCCAATCAACCTGACAGTGGTGATGGATAAACATGGAAGTGTTTGTAGTGGTGGATGTACCAGACGCCAGTGATAGCATAACCAGAAAGAAAGAACATGAGAACTTGCAGAAGGACTGAATGAGGAGATGGAGAAAATGTGGGGTGTGAAGACAACAGTGGTACCAGTAGTGATGGGGGCAGTGACCCCCCCCACCACCACCACCACCACCAGGCCTATGGTAGAGGACCCCAGTGTAAAGGAGACACCACTCAGGGGTGCCACCTAAAGATATATTTTTTTCCCATATTTGGTGCAGAGTAGAAGTGAAACAATTTTTCGAGTATTTTGAATAATTGCAGTACAAAAAATGTTACAGGCAAATTAATTGCCTCAAAGATTAGTTTAATTGATGTCAAAGTTGTTTTACATGGACTGTTTGAATAGATGTATTGTTAGTCTGAACATGTCACAGAGGTTCCACAGCACAGTTCAACTGTTATGGCAGAAAGTAGCACCATGTGTAAAAATCAAAACATGTCAGAAGTTTGGCACCATTTTACGCTGCGTAAGGTGGACAACAGTGTGCCCACAGCAAATTACCATTAGCACCTAAACCGATCACATCCACACTTCAACAGCACTTTGTTAAAGCGGACTCAGAGCTCCTATGTTTTGATAACTGGTGAGTACTAGCATTGGTTTGCATGTAGCCTCACTGGTGAATACTAGCACCTGTGAGAATGTCGTCTCACGTGTTGTTATTATTTTAGAAAATGTACCAAGGTAGTTTAGTAGGCCACATCTCCCTTCTCCCTGGTATCAGGGTGCGTGTGCCTGTGCACAGATGTACGTGTGCAGAACACGTCAGCCTTCTCCCATACCCATTTATTGATTGATCTAATTGACCCTTTAACTCCTGAGACATTATTCCAGGTAAATGCGCTGCTGTTGATTTGTCCGAAAAGCTCCTGTGAGTCTGTGTTTGTGTTCCTTTTCTTCAGGGGTTTTGTTTTACTGTGTTTTAGGGCAAAACGGGTGGAATAACAAAAAAACAGACAGTTGAAATTGAAGACTCTCAGAATGTACATACGTATAGGATCTTGACATGGACTGTAACCTGGAAGACATTATACAACAAGTATTTGAATTTTGGCCCAGTAGGTTTTGTTTTGGGCTCTTAAGTAAATGCAGTTCAAGTGCTTTTTGGCACTTGGTTGGATTCCAAACAATAATTACACAATCAAAAGTTTGTAAAGATACAGTGGGGAAAAAAGGAAAATCACAACAAACCTGGAAACCATAGTAAAAACAAACAAATCCCAAATCGTTTATTTTTTGTCTCACTGCTTTGTTTTTCCCCATTGTATGTTAAGAATTCTGAATATTTAGAATAACTCATACATATAGAACATCAGAAGCTAAAGGTTTTTTTA
Source organism: Siphamia tubifer (assembly GCA_020466265.1). Lineage (NCBI taxonomy): Eukaryota > Metazoa > Chordata > Actinopteri > Kurtiformes > Apogonidae > Siphamia > Siphamia tubifer. The sequence continues at coordinate 11,195,261 of CM035797.1, read as the reverse complement.
AAAAATTAAATTCATCCGATTACTCGAGGAACAAAAATTGACAGAATATTAGATTACAAAAATATTTGAAAGTTGCAGTCCTAGTGCATACCATAAAACTTTTGGCTATATGATGGAACAGATGGCTAGTCAATTCGATATCCAAAAAAAGAGTGAGGTAGTGCAGCGGCACTACCTCAGTCTTTTTGACCATGGTTGTGTTTGCATCCCTGTGTGCACTGGGTCCCATTAATGATAACTAGGGATGTCCCGATCAGGTTTTTTTTTTTTTTTTGCCTCTGCGTCAATTGTTTTTGAGTATCTCCTGATACGGAGTCCCGATCTGATACTTCTATAAAACATGAAAAAATTAACTAAGGCAAGGCAAATTTATTTGTATAGCACATTTCATGTACAGGACAACTCAAGGTGCTTTACACAAAAACAGAAACATAAGAAAATTAAAATGATAATGTTTTCAGGCCTGATTTAAATGAACTGACAGTTTGAGCAGACCTCAGGTATCCAGGTAGTTTGTTCCACAGTTGAGGAGCAGAGTAACAGAATGATGCCTCACTTTGTTTCGTTCTTATCTTCGGAACACACAGTAAACCTGTTCCTGATGACCTCAGGGCTCTGGATGCTTCATAGGGAACCAGTAGGTCTAGGATGTATTTGGGTCCAAGGTCGTTTAGTGCTTTATAGACCAGGAGTAAGATTTTTAATTATATCCTTTGACCCACAGGAAGCCAATGTAAGGATTTGAGGATGGTGTGATGTGGTCCAGTTTCCTGGTACTGGTCAGGACTCTGGCAACAGCGTTTTGGATCAGCTGTAGCTGCCTGATTGATTTTTTGTTTAGACCAGTGAAGACACCATTGCAATAATCTAACTTACTGAAAATGAATGAATGAATGAATTAGTTTTTCTGTGTCTGGTTTGAACAGAAGACCCTTGATTTTAGCAATGTTCTTTAGGTGGTAATAGGCAGATTTGGTAATGGCTTTTAAATGTTTGTTAAATTTCAGGTCAGAGTCAATAATTACACCCAGATTTCTGGCTTGGTTTGTGGGGTTTAGTGACATGGACTCAAGGTGAGCATTGACCTTTGACCTTTCTTTTTTGGGGCCAAAAACAATCACTTCTGTTTTGTCCGCATTAAGCTGGAGGAAGTTCTGGCACATCCACTCAGTGATTTGATGAATGCATTTACTCAGTAATCGAGTGATGACACGGAAATATAAAGTTGTGTGGCCACAGGCCACATCCACAACCTGTTACCATCAAAGGGGACTGTGTGGAGGTGGTCAGCACCTACAAATACCTGGGAGTGCAGTTGGATGATAAACTGGACTGGACTGCCAACACTGATGCTCTGTGCAGGAAAGGGAACAGCCGCCTGTACTTCCTCAGAAGGCTGGCATCCTTCAACATCTGCAGGGAGCTACGACAGATCTTCTATCAGTCTGTAGTGGCGAGCGCCCTCATGTACGCAGTCGTGTGCTGGGGGGGGCCCTGAAGAAGGATGCAGCACGCCTGAAAAACTGGTGAGGAAGGTAGGTTCTGTAGTCGGCACAGAGCTGGACAGTGTTACATCTGTGGCAGAGCAGAGGACACTGAACAGCATCCTGTCCATCATGGACAATCCAGACCATCCACTGCACAGCACCATCTCCACACAGAGGAGCAGCTTCAGTGACAGACTGCTGTCACTGTCCTGCTCCACCGACAGACTGAGGAAATCGTTCCTCCCCCACGCCATCAGACTCTTCAACTCCCATATAAACACTTAACAGACTTATGGACACTGCACAGCAACATTGCACATTGCACTGTATACACTTTCCCCCGCACTGTTTACACTTTAACTTTCATGCCGCACAGTGAACTGCCAGGTGTTCGTTTTAGAACACCATGGTCATGTCTTTACTCACTTTGTTCCCCCCTACCATCACTACCTCCTGTTTTGTTTTTATTTTTCAGCTTCTAGTACTTGATTTTATTTCTATTACTTAACTAATTTGTGCTAATTGTATTTTATTCGACTTGCATGCCCTTATGTTTCAACTTTTTGAGCTGATGGTGCTGTAAATTTCTCCTTGGAGATCAATAAAGTATGCGTATGTGTGGTAAGAAATGTTGAAATGCTCTATGATCTGAGCCAGCGGCAGCATATAGATGTTGAACAGAAGCGGTCCCAAAATTGACCCTTGGGGAATCACACATCTTTGTACTCACTGACCTGTGATTGCCAACTGAAACGAAGTAGTTCCTATCTTGTAAATAAGATTTGAACCAGTTTAACACAGTGCCCGTAATCCCCACCCACTTTTCCAGTCTGTCGAGCAGTATGTCGTGGTCAACTGTATCAAATGTGGCACTGAGGTCCAATAGTACTAGGACAGAGGTTCTGGATGAATCATTATTCAGATGAATGTCATTTAGCACTTTGATCAGTGCAGTCTCAGTGCTGTGGTGTGCTCGGAATCCAGACTGAAAGTCACTATAAAGACTGTTTTGCACCAAGAAGGCATGAATTTCTTGAAAAACAACTCTTTCAATGATTTTTCCCAAAAATGGTGTGTTTGATATGGGCCTGTAGTTACCTATTACTGAAGCATCCAGATGAGGCTTTTTTAGAAGAGGTGTAATTACTGTAGTTTTCAAGGCCTGAGGAAACTGTCCTGACTGAAGAGAACTGTTTACTATCTGCACTATATCTGAAGCTATACAGTTAAAAACATTTTAAAAAAATTTGGTAGGCAGATGGTCAAGGCAGCAGGTTGTTGACTTTAACTGTTTAAGAATTGCCATCAGTGATGTGTAATCGACAAGGACAAAGTGTTCCAGATGACAAGAAGGTACACGTGATAAAAACATCTTTCCTGAGCTGGAGCTACAGACTGTCTGTCTTATCTTTAATATTTTATCTGTAAAGAAAGCACCAAAGTCATTGCATGCTTTTTTGGACACCAGGTCAAATGGAATTGAAGCTATTGGATTTGTTAGTCTGTCCACAACACAAAACAATGTGCGTGCATTATTACTGTGTCTGTTGATCATCTCAGAGAAAAAGGACTGCCTTGAATGTTTGACTTCCTGGTTACAGGCCTGCAGACTTTCTTTATAGGTGTCATAGTTAACCTGTAGTTTGTTTTTTCGCCACTTTCGTTCTGCCCGTCTGCACAGCCTTTTTTTTTAGCTTCACTGAAGTAGCACGCAACCAGGTTGGCCTTGGTTTTCGTGAAAGGACTTTGGTCTTTATTGGGGCGATGGAATCAATGACCATTTGAACTTTGGAGCTAAAACTATTTACTAGGTCATCGACAGGAGCTGAAGGCAGTAGTGGTGATGGTATGAAAGCTTGGGTGAATAATGTACAGGTGTTGTCATTAATATAACGTTTTCTGATCATCTCACTCTCCTTTTTGTCAGGATTAGTGGGGGCAGTAGCTTTAAAGAGGACACAATAGTGATCAGAGAGAGCCACATCAGTCACCATTACCTCAGAAATATTAATACCTTTAGTAACAATTAGATCTAATATGTGCCCTTTGTTATGTGTTGGATCCTTTACATGCTGAGAAAGCCCAAAATTATCCAGAATATTCAAAAATTCTTTAACACTTCCATCATTACAGTTGTCAACATGAATGTTAAAATCACCTGCTAAAACAATACAGTCAAAGTCAATGCATAACATAGACAGACATTTGGCAAACTCATCAAAAAACTTTGCATTGTATTTCGGAGGTCTGTAGATGGTTGCAAAGGTTGATCTACAGGAAGATTTTAGTTGGAGAGCTACATATTCAAAAGAGTCGAACTGTCCATATGTTACCTTCTTAACTTGGAAGGTATCCTTAAGTAGAATGGCAACGCCCCCTCCTTTCTTGTGTAATCTGGATTCACTAATGAAAGTGTAGTTAGGGGGGGTTGATTCAATAAGAACTGCTGCACTATTATCTTGTCCCAGCCATGTTTCATTTAAAAACATAAAATCAAGGTTATGGTTTTCAATAAAATCATTGATTAAGAAGGATTTACCTATCAAAGATCTAATATTTAAGAGAGCTAAATTTAACATTATTTTAAAAATTTTTTCCACCAACTTCCATGAGGTTTGGTGAATTACAGTCTCAAGTCGGAACAACGCAAAAACGGAATACAATTTTCTTCACATTAGGAATAGTGCAACATTAAAGAAACACCCGGGTTGTAAAACAAAACAAAAAACTATAGTTCTTATTTGTTTTTAAACACTACTTAATATATAATAATACATATATACGTATTATTTATCCAATACCTGATTAGAGCATAATGTCCATGTCCGGATGGAGTGCGCAGTTACGTGATCGGATTGGGACAACCCTACCCACAACACATAAGTACAAATTGATTCATTTTACAGCTTGCAAATATTTATTTTATGCTCAACTACAATAAAGACGCATCCATTTCCCAAATATGTATAGTTTACTTTCCTGTGAATACACTTAATTTTGTTCCAAAAATCGCTCCATATTTACTTGAAGACAGAACATCAGAATAACCAGTGTTAATGACTTTACAGGAAGGAGGTGTATTTACATTTGGAGCTGGAGGATATGGACAACTTGGACATAACTCTACAAACCACGAGATCAACCCCAGGAAAGTGTTTGAGCTCATGGGGAATGTAGTCACGCAGATTGCATGTGGAAGGTACAGATTATATTTCAACGTATTCTTTACATTTCTTTTAACTATTATGTTCCCAAATATAATAGAAGCTAATGTGGGAAGTACTCGTATAATTACATTTTGTGACATTATTTCTGTGTGAGCGTAGGCAGCACACCTTGGCCTTCACACCCTCCTGTGGGAAGATGGACTCTTTTGGCTTGGGGGGTAACGGTCAGCTTGGTACCCGTTCCACCTGCAACAGAAAAAGCCCTGCTCCTGTCAAAGGCCCCTGGGTCCCCAACAGCTCCACACAGTCAGGTGACCAACTCCATTCTAGACTATGAGGTTTAAAACAAACCTTAAGTAGTATAGTAGCAACATATGAGCTAAATAATACATGAAAAAGGAATTTTATTTATATTTTGTTCATTGGGTATTTTATGTTTGTGCAAACTCTGAAGAACCATAGTATCGCCAACCTCTTCAAAGTACCATCATGTTGTATTTATCAGGGTTTGTACCAGTGCTTGAAAGTGTTTTTACAATAATAATGATGGATTGGATTTATATAGCACTTTTTTGGCCACTCAAAGTACTTCACATTACTGACCCATTATTCATTTGCTCTCACATGCACACTCTGGTGGTGGTAAACTACATATGTAGCCACAGCTGCCCTGGGGCAGATTGACAGAAGCGTGGTAGCCATTTTGCGACCACGGCCCCTCTGACTGCCACCAATCATTCATACACCAGTGTGATTGGCACTGGAGGCAAGGATGGTGAAGTGTCTTGCCCAAGGACACAATGAATCGACTAGGACAGAGCTAGATTCAACCATTCCAACCCTTCAGTTACTGGACGAACCGTTTTTCAATTATAACTCTGTGATGTGATTCATTCATTAATCATGTCCCTAAACCGAGTTTGTGGGATATTATGTTTTTGGTCCAACTACCAAATATCCTTCATGTTAACACAATAACTTGAAAAATATTGTTGTTAGAAATTCCATATTTTCCATATCAATGAATATCATGGAAAGAAGAAGTGGTTTGATTTTGGATGATTTGCCATTTCTAGATTTTCCACAAGGGGGCACTCAAATGTTTAAAGTCAACTGAACACTATTTTGTTCATATCTCTGGAACTATTGCTTGATTGACTTAAAATCAAGTGCAAATGAAAGGTCATCACCCTGGGATGCCTCACACAGTGTCTCCCCCAGTGCATTGTAAACCTGGTGGACCATCAGGCTTTGCTACCCCCCCCCCAGGCTAACCATCACTATTTATTTATTCATTTATTTATTTAAATGAAATTTACGCACATTACAACTTGTGATGATAACCGTAATGTTAACTCGAACGTTAATAATGTAATGTCAAAGTCTAGCCCGAGTGTGTGTGTATATAGATTTAAATATCTGTATAAGTACGGGATAATGTATTGCCCACGTGTTACTATTAGAAAAATATTTCCAGACAAGACTGAACAACACCTTGACGCTGCAACATCCCCCCTATTCTACGGGTTATTACAGCTTATTACTGCTACTACTCTAACAGATTGGATAAAATAGCCATTGCAAAGTAGCAAATATTTGGTAAATGGTAAATGGACTGTACTTACACTACCGTTCAAAAGTTTGGGGTCATGTTGAAATGTCCTTATTTTTGAAGGAAAAGCACTGTACTTTTCAATGAAGATAACTTTAAACTAGTCTTAACTTTAAAGAAATACACTCTATACATTGCTAATGTGGTAAATGACTATTCTAGCTGCAAATGTCTGGTTTTTGGTGCAATATCTACATAGGTGTATAGAGGCCTGTTTCCAGCCACTATCACTCCAGTGTTCTAATGGTGAAATGTGTTTGCTCATTGCCTCAGAAGGCTAATTGATGATTAGAAAACCCTTGTGCAATCATGTTCACACATCTGAAAACAGTTTAGCTCGTTACAGAAGCTACAAAACTGATCTTCCTTTGAGCAGATTGAGTTTCTGGAGCATTACATTTGTGGGGTCAATTAAACGCTCAAAATGCCCAGAAAAAGAGAACTTTTATCTGAAACTCGACAGTCTATTCTTGTTCTTCGAAATGAAGGCTATTCCATGCGAAAAATTGCTAAGAAATTAAAGATTTCCTACAACGGTGTGTACTACTCCCTTCAGAGGACAGCACAAACGGGCTCTAACCAGAGTAGAAAAAGAAGTGGGAGGCTGTGTTGCACAACTGTGCAAGAAGATAAGTTCATTAGAGTCTCTAGTTTGAGAAACAGACGCCTCACAGGTCCCCAACTAGCATCTCCATTAAATAGTACCCGCAAAACACCAGTGAAGAGGTGGCTGCGGGATTCTGGGCTTCAGGGCAGAGTGGCAAAGAAAAAGTCATATCTGAGACTGGCCAATAAAAGAAAAAGATTAAGATGGGCAAAAGAACACCGACATTGGACAGAGGAAGACTGGAAAAAAGTGCTGTGGACGGACAAATCACAGTTTGAGGTGTTTGGATCACAAAGAAGAATGTTTGTGAGATGCAGAATAAATGAAAAGATGCTGGAAGTATGCCTGACGCCATCTGTTGAGCATGGTGGAGGTAATGTGATGGTCTGGGGCTGCTTTGGTGCTGGTAAGGTGGGAGATTTGTACAGGGTAAAAGGGATTCTGAATAAGGAAGGCTATCACTCCATTTTGCAACGCCATTCCATACCCAGTGGACAGCGCTTGATTGGAGCCAATTTCATCCTACAACAGGACAATGACCCTAAACACACCTCCAAATTGTGCAAGAACTATTTAGAGCAGAAGCAGGAAGCTCGTATTCTATCTGTGATGGAGTGGCCAGCGCAGTCACCAGATCTGAACCCCATTGAGCTGTTGTGGGAGCAGCTTGACCGTATGGTACGCAAGAAGTGCTCATCCAACCAATCCAACTTGTGGGAGCTGCTTCTGGAAGCGTGGGGTGCAATTTCTCCAGATTACCTCAATAAATTAACAGCTAGAATGCCAAAGGTCTGCAATGCTGTAACTGCTGCAAATGGAGGATTCTTTGACGAAAGCAAAGTTTGATGTAAAATCTTATTTCAAATACAAAATTTCAAATACAAATCATTATTTCTAACCTTGTCAATGTATTGACTCTATTTTCTATTCATTTCACAATGTATGGTGGTGAATAAGTGTGACTTTTCATGGAAAACACAAAATTGTTTGGGTGACCCCAAACTTTTGAACGGTAGTGTATATAGTGCATTTTATACACCACTTGATGCCCAAAGTGCTTTACAATTCCTCACCCATTCACACGCACACTCATACGCCAGTACTCTGCTGCTGCCAATACACCGGCGCTGCCTGACCCTACTGGGAGCAACTTAGGGTTCAGTGTCTTGCTCAAGCCAGAGCCGGGACATGAACCAACGACCCTTCGATCATTGAGCCACAGCTGCCCATTTACTTTCAAAGTGGCTGAACTACCTGCGGAGTGATAAGGTGCCGTGAATCTGAAGTGACATAACTCGTTGCCATCGGCAGTGGCCCTTAATGGCACAGCGGGCAGTTATCGAAAAAAATCTGCCCGCAGAATGCTGGGAACATCAATTCAAAGTGAGTGGGAGCTGTCGCAACGTTCTAGAGGGCCGTAGAATAATGTGTAAGTGCAGCCTTTACTCTTCCACAACAAGTTTATGCCCGCCAAGGAGGTTGTTTTTGCTGTTTGTCTGTGTACAACATAACTGAAAAACATAGGAATAAATAGAGTGCAGTTTTTTGCAACTATGAGTGATCTGTAGTCTAGCCACACATCACAGTCATATTTAAGCCTTGCAGTGCATCTCTGCAAGCAGCCTACTTCCCAGATGATCACACGGGTGTGCTCATAGCACAAGGGCTGAGAGACGCACTTGAAAGTTGGGGACTCGAAGAGGAAAACATGACCTGCATGACCACAGACAGTGAAATGAACATGGTGAAGGCTCTCAAACTCAACAACTGGACTCGTCTGCTTTGAACATAGGCTGCACCTAGCCATTGGTGAGTAAACTTTACATTAATTCATAATTTCACTTAATTAACACAATTAACTCAATTAATAATTTTAATTTACTGAATTAACAAATGTAGCATTATAGGGCTGCAATGATTACTTGAGTAATTTGAGTACAAAAATGATTGAGGAGTGTTGCCGAGTGAGAGGTTTTGCTCCAACAGTAATGAAGAGGGAAGAAAAAAACTGAAAAGTCTGAAGTGTGGGACCATTTTAAGCTTTGAAGTGGGGAAAATATTGTACAGTGTGTCTACTGTAAAGCCGACCTTGTCTATCATAACAGCACATGGTTAATGCGTAACCTGTTTAAAATGATTAGTAACTTGGATATTAGTAGTGCTTACATTAGTCAGTATGAATCATAACAAGTTATACTCACTCATGTAAATATAGCCTTGAAATAACCATCCCTCCACTACGTGGCAAATTTGTAAACCGACACAAAAAGGCTCAGAGGACTCGTTTAGAGGACAGTGCACTGAATACAGAACAAACTCTGACATCCAGTTAAAGTATTCATATTCTCTATTTCCTTATGCAGAATAGGTGTGGAAGAAATCCATCCATAAATGCATCCATGGACGAAATCCATCCGTGACAGGACATGCCATTGACTAGATATTATCGGACAGGTTTAAAAGCATGCCAAGGTGTATGCCTCATGTGTTAATCTTTTAAAAGGCAAGAAACAACAGGCAGAAATGAATTAAATTTTGTTTTGTTCTGTGTTTTGGCTTCGTTTTTAGCTAGTACTGGTTCCAACTTTAAAAGTTGCAAGAATAAAAAACTTTTTCTGAGGAAAAAAATCTCTGTTTGCTGGAATGCATAGACTGCTGACGAATGCTGGACAATAAACCATATCCACATCTCCAGTGTCTCACCATTAAATCAGTGATGCCAAGCTTACGTGCAAGCATCTGTTTTTAACCTGGACTTAAAAACAGACAAAAATGTCTGTTTACTAATTTTAAAAGGCTTTACATGTTGCATTGCACATTGTTGATTTGATTATTTAAAAACCAAAAAGTATAATTGGAGTACTCTGCTAAAAAATAAATTGACAGAATACTTGATTCCAAAAATACTTGTTAGTTGCAGCTCTATTTGCAACAGTTTTGATATTAATAATTAATGAAATGTAAAATGTACATTTAGTTGTTTTTAGTTTATTTTTATCTGTGCATCTAGCTAATGAAAAAATACTGTGCTCTTCTTTTATAGAAAACAGTGCCAAAGCCCAACGAGTTGTTCGTGTAAAATATGTCTGCGAAAAAATTGTCGGTGCTTTCTCCTTCAGCTGGAAGAAGAGGGATTTAGCTCAAGCTCAAACAGAACTGAAGCTCCACCAAAAAAACTAAAAACAGAGTCACCAATCAGATGGGGTTCTAGACTTGGCATGATCGAGAGAGTGTTGGAACAAGAAAATGCCATCTCACAGGTCCTGAGAGCTGACAAGAAGATGGTTGGCACAATCATGGCAAGATATCGAGGTCATGGAGTGCATTAAGAAGGCCCTTGGACCTCTGAGAGATTTCACTGATGCGCTTTCTGGAGTGGACTATGTGAGTGTATCATATGTCATACCAGTCCTGCGCCTGTTTAAAGTCAACCTTCTTGAGCTAAGTAATGAAGATATTGAGGTCACAACACAATGAGGAGAATGATCCTCAACTATCTCACTGAAAAATACAGGGATGCCACCACTGATGATCTGCTTGACATGGCTTGGCTTTTGGATCCAAGATTCAAGAGCCATCGACAGTGACAAGACCGAAGAAGTATAAGTCAGAGCTGTATCTGAGCTGGAGTCCTTATTGTGAGCACAGCATTCACTGCTCCCCTCCTCTTCACAGAGTGATCCTGAGGCTGAATATCAACCCCCACCACAGGAAGCAAAGAAGGAAATTAGCCAGCCTTTTGAAAATCTCAGGTGCTGTATTTGCAGAAGGCACAACAGCTCTCATTCCATCTCTAAGAAGCAGTAGAGGGGGAAATGAAGGCCTATCTTTCCACCCCACATGCAGACAGTGAGATGGATCTTCTCGAATGGTGGAAAGTCCATGAGGGAAACTTTCCACAAGTTAGCCTATGAGCTAGGAAATATCTATGCATTCCAGCAACAAGCACATGCTCTGAAAGAATCTTCAGCACAGCGAGCAATATCATAACTTGCCAGAGGGCTACTCTAAAAAATTGTTTTTTTCTGGCTAAAAATCTGTCACTATTTTGTGTTGTTAAACATTTTGTACTTTACAGTCTTGTTTTTTTTTTTTTTAATAAGAATACACTTTATCAGAGTGAGGTTTACTTTATCAGAGGGATGATCACATTATCAGAGTGATGTTTACTTTATTAGATATGTTTATGTACTTGGTGTCATCTAAGTTAATTTTTTTTTGTACATAATTATATTCCAATATTGCACTTTGCCAGTGTTGTGTGTGTTGTTTAAATTTTAGTTTGTTTACAATGTTTGCACAATTGCAAAATATACCAATATTTTTTGGGTTTTTTTGGAAGGGGAGGGGTCCCTGATGGAAGATTGTGATTCAAAAATCTAAATCGTGGTTTTATGCAAAAAACAAAACAAAAAACGTACAAGATTTTTCCATATTGCCCACCTCTAGTATGGTGGTAATGGGGAGATGACCAACTGATTAGAATTTGGTGTGTGTGTGGTGGGGTCTGCCTTAGTGATGGTCTGCACTCTCAGGATGCTTTTCTAGTTTCTATTAAATAAATATTAAATAAATAAATAAATAAATTTCTATTAAATAAAGTCAAGCATCAATGTGGCAAATCTCAGCTGCATTTTGCCCACTTTGTCAATTCCTTCATTTAAATATATTTATTAATTCATTATTAAGAGTGAATAAGGTCAGAGTTTGCATATTTGTTAGCAGTTGGTGTAAGTATTGGTAATAAATGTTGTAAAATAACGCATAATGGCTATAATTTCATCAACTTTGAATTAATCTTATTTATTTTATTTTTATCTTCAGTAGCAATCCTGTCACTAGGCTTAGCAAGATTTCTGGAGGAAACCCTCTTCATGTCATATCATCATATCATAGCTGTGTGGTTAAGGATTGGGATGTTCAGGGATATACCATATTGTCTGGACTATAAACCATACCCACCATGTCTCCAGTGTCTCACCATTAATTCAGTGATGCCAAACTTGCGTGCAGCATCTGTTTCCCTCAACAGCCAGATAAATCATCACTGCTTGAAAAATAAATTGGCTACATCGTTGTTTGAGCTGCAGATTCACAGTGTTGTGCGAAAGTAGTGCCTTATAATCCACAAAATATGGTAAACCTAGGGCGGCACGGTGGTGCAGTGGTTAGCACTCATGCCTCACAGCAAGAAGGACCCTGGTTCGAATCCCACACCAGACCTTTCTGTGTGGAGTTTGCGTGTCCTCCCCGTGTTCGCGTGGGTTTTTGCCGGGCACTCCGGTTTCCTCCCACCATCCAAACACATGCACTGATAGGTTAATTGGTTACTCTAAAATTGGCCATAGGTGTGAATGTGAGAGTGATTGTTTGTCTATATATGTTCAGCCCATGAACTGGCGTCTCATACAGGGTGTACCCCGCCTTCACCCATTGTAGCTGGATTAGGCCCCAGTGACCCCCGCGACCCTAGTGAGGATGAAGCGGGTTCAGATAATGAATGACTGAATGGTAAACCTACCCATTGCTTCCACAGCGTACCACAGCGTAAGTCTAATTCGAATGGTTTAATCTGACTTTCTGTACAGGATTTGGTTTCTCCAACACCTTGTCTATTCATATCAATCAATTAAAGGTTATTTATATAGTACTTTACAACAACACAAAAGAAGACCAAAGTGCTTCACATCTAAAACAAAAGATAAACACAGGATAAAACAACCCAATCAAATATAATTGAAAAAATTGAAAAGACAATAAAACAATAACACAGACAAAAATACCACTTGTTTAACATAAGTGGCACAGTGCTGTTGGTTAAAAGCCAGTCTAAAAAGGTGGGTTTTTAACCTGGACTTAAAAACAGACAGGTCACCAAGACTGTCAGGTCTAAAGTGAGTGAGTTACGCAGGTGAGGTGCTGCAATTGAAAAGACATGATCACCCCACTGTTTGTACAAAGACCTCTTGGGGATGTCCAAAAGCATCTGTCGTGATTGCATGAGAGCTCTGCTGGGGTGCTGGACTCTTAAAGTCTCGGAGAGAAATGGAAGAGCCAGACCATTTAAAGCTTTAAAAATGAGCCATAACATTTTAAAAATAAATACGAAAGTGGAGCGGAAGCCAATGTAATGAAAAAGGATGGTGGTGATCTGATTGAGTCTGGGTGAGTTTGTCAAAAATCGGGCACCTGAACTGTACTAACTGAAGATGATAGAGTAATGACTCAGGGAGACCATAGAAAAGTGCATTACAGTATAATCTAGTCGTTATCTGATAAAAGACATGGATGGCTTTCTTCAGGTCTCTGAGATTAAAAAGTATATCACACGTATATTTGTGTCTTCTTATATTAAATTGCAGAATCTCAGCAGAACTGTTGTGTCCAGAGGATTTATGCCGGAGGAGATCAGAGCTTTGCGCATTATAATACTGCCCATGTAAGTGTCCACTACTACTTTTACATCCTTTATTTTTAATTCTTTGATGCATACTGGTCACTGCATTGGACAGTACTTCTACAGCTATTCTGTATATTCATGGAGTTTGTTTTAGTTCCATATTAGTCAGATCATATCATTATTGTAACTTGGCTGTTCTTAATACCTCATCTGCACTAACATGTTTACCTGTAAATCAATTGCTTGTTGTTAGATTGTAGTTAAATCTCTTCTTAAACAAAAACTGTATTAAAAATGTTTTATTTTATAGTGTTCTGATATTATGTTTTAAATACATGTTTCTTGGGTTCAAAGCTTAAATGCATGTTTTCCAACTGAGTGGACATTTATGTAACTACACAAAAAATAGGTTCATTAAAAGATTCACTCACACTGCTTTTTTTTCAGCCTAAAGAGAAATAAAAAGACTTAGGGGAAAAAATGATGACTACGGCTAAATTCATGCATCAAACTGTTAACTATTGACACTTGGAAATACATTGTCACTGGCACCTTAACCTCCATTGAGTCTTTTAAAAAGCAACTGAAGACCTTGTTTATTTCGACTGGGTTTTAGTTAGAGGTGGATTTTATGACTATTAGGGTTTGTTTTATACCTGTCTATGGAGCGGTATGTTGGTGTGTTTTTTTCCCCCTGTATATATTACTACACATTGTGAAATCTTCCTGCAAAAAGTGATATATAAATTCATTATTGAAGAGAGAAAAGGTGATAGCTTTGTGGGTGACAAAACCTCAAAATTCAGGTCCTCATCAAGGGTAAAAAAAAATGCATTTGAATCACAAGAGAGGCTGTGTTTCGTCAAACTACATGCAACCATCTGATTATTGTGTAGTTCAGGCTTTCTGAAAAACGAAGGAGCCAATCAATGTCACCAGGTGGGACTTCCCATGACTGGGCAGCGTTGTTGCTGTCACGTTTGAGTGTGGCTGTCTGTTGGGCACTGTGTTCAGCTTTTTGCAATCCCTTATAGTGGCCAGAGTATTCTGGCCACTATAAGGTCACCAGAGGATTATTCTGGAACATCTGATGCATTAAGACCAAGTTCTGCAAGCTGCTGGTATACCCCATTGCCCATGTTTCCTTTTATCCTCAGATTTTCCCTGCACATACAACAATGGTCATTTCCAGACAACGCAGTGGTCCATTTAGGTGCAGCCACACTGTGGCCTTTGCTTTGATGGTGGTCTGCTTGCAGTATGGCTCTTCTTCCTGCAGTCACTCTGAGCTACGTCACGGCTTGACTTCACCATGAGTGGCTGAAGTGGTGCGTCAGTCAAGATGAAGGACAGTCTTCATCTTATCACATTCAAGGATATTAAATAAGGTTGTGGAAGAGTCCCAGGTGGTATTGTGGTACCGTGGTACCAGTTGTGGTACCAGTCAGGTTAGTCCTGAGGCACTCTGATGCTGATAAAATTCCTTTTATAGCTGACAAGCCAACACATTTTAGTTGGACTTTTGCTCGTATTTATTATTGTAACCTATAAATCTGCTTCCTGTTGCTTGTATGTATTGTTATCTAATTTATTTCATATTGTGCTTGGTACTTAGCCCCGCTGCGTTATCCCCATTCATTTCATGTATGGGTCTAGGAATTGGTCATAGGCAGGGGAGATGGGCTAAATGGTTGCCTTTCAAATCCCTGTATGCAATAGGACCATAGACATGCACAGGTAGAGGCTAGGAGTTTCTAGAGCACTTGCCTCTTTGCCCTTTACAGTATCAATGAAAGTGCCCTTTCTTTGATGATGATGTTGATTATTATATTATTAACACTTTATTGGGCCCAATGTTGAAATGATCTTTTAGAAAGGCTGTACAATTACAAACTATTGAAAAAATGCCCTGAAATGGGCCACTTCCTCACACACTTCTGACCTCTATCTCTCTTCCTTTGTCATGTGAACTTGCATACTGTACGTCCAATGAGATGCGCTGCAGCAGCAGCTGAGCGGCTGAAAGCGGTCTACTAAAGTATTTATACATCTTTAACATTCTTTTTCCACCCATAAATGTCAGGTTTGCTACTGACTTTGTAGTGCTTAACGGTGAAGGAAGTATGGTAATTCTGCTTCTGGTGGTCCATCGGAAAATACGGTCACTTCATTTGCGGCTTGCTGTGTTGTGGCTTTTGTTTTTGTTGTGCAAGTTCAGTGTGCTGAAGGAGCCAAAATACAACAGTTGGCAAAAACAACGTGGGAATATGAAGCGCTATGTAAAGTATGTGGTAAAGACATCAAGTTAGGAACAATGGGCTGTAAAGCCCTTGACGCTCACGTGAAAAGGGAAAAGCATACACACCTATGCTGATAGTTGGGCAACAACGGTCCCAACACTCGCAAATGCAACACCAGCTTTGCCTTGAGTGTCTCTGGGTCCCAGCACAAATGCTTTAGCTGCATTCACCCCAACCGCTATGCTAAAGGAAGAAATACTGTGGGTTCTGCAGACGATATGCTTTGAACTTTACCCAGAGTGTGCTATTTTTTATTTTTTTTTTTTACTGTAGATATTTGTTCTGCAGTAGTGGTCTTATTTTTTATACTCAAAGCGTCAGAAAAAGCGTCAGAAATTGTGTGTCAGAAATCTACCAATTAGATTTGCTGCCACTAGGGGCGTCGAGTGCAGCTAGGCTACTTATTACCTATGTGCCGATCATGTGACCATATCATATGACTGAATTTTTCTTGTTCAATACACCTGCGTCGTCTTTGTTTGTCCTGATGAAGGTCATCTGACCGAAACGGTTTGTCTGCTTTGAATAAAGGACTTTTATCAGCATCAGAGTATCTCAGGACCTCCTCTCTCCTAATTTAAATAAATTTTATTATTATTTAAAAATTTTGTAGTGATGCACTGATTGGGATTTTTTTGTCTGATCACCAAAAAACATGGAAGGAATTTTAAATAATCATGCCTTTTATTTAGGTATGGATTAGATGCCTAGATGCACCTATCAAATAGTTGCATCTAGGGCTGCAACTATCAATTATTTTTGTAATTGAGTATTCTGTCAGGGTTTTTTTTATTTTTTATTTTTTCCCCAATCGAGTATTTGGATGAATTCTAATTTTTTTTTAAAACCCTTTAACTTCTGACGCATCATTGGTGAGTGTTCTTATGTACGAGTTATTCTAAATTTTCGTAATTCTGAACATACAATGAGGCAAAACAAATCAAAAATAAATGGTTTGGGGTTTATTTGTTTTTACTATGGTTTCCAGTTTTATTGTGATTTTCCTTTTTCTCCCCCATTGTATCTTTACAAATTTCTGACTGTGTAATTGTTTGGAATCAAACCAAGTGCCAGAAAGCATTTGAACTGAATTTTCTGAAGAGCCCAAACATAACATGCTGGGCCATAATTCAAATAATTGTTGTACAATGTGTTCCAGTTCAGTCCATGTTCAACATCCTAAACTTATGTACCTTCCAACTGTCCTCAATTTCAACTCTCTAATTATTTCACCTGAAAACACAGTAAAACAAAACCGTTGAGTAATAGGAACACACAGACTCACAGCAGCTTTTTGGACAAATTCACAGCAACACATTTACCTGAAATAATGTCTTGGGTTTAACTAGATCAATCAATAAACTGGGATGTTTTGAGTTGTGTTTGCGTGCATCCATGCACATGAGCATGCAGCTGGATATGTGGAAGCAGATGTAGCCTAATAATTACACTACCTTGGTACATTTGCTAAAAATAATTACAACACGTGAGGCTACATTCTAACAGGCCCTAATACTTGCCAGTTAGCAACACATAGAAGCTCTAAGTGCCACTGAAGTGTGGATGCATTTGGTTCAGGTGTTGTACCAAATATGGCAGTGCTAGGCTAATGCTATGGTCCCAAACTTCTACTATGAACAAACAATATTTTACAAAGTACAGAAATGTTGAAGACGAGACGCACCTTGTTCTATAATGTGTTTGCAAGTTTGAAAATGGTTGCTAGTAATTTACTTCTCGTGATCAGCTTTTTGATCGGCATGTTTTTCCAATTGCTGATGGGCTATTTTGAAACAATATCGGCTGATTATGATTGACAGCCGATCGATCACTGCAACATTAGTATTAAGAGCTTGTTGCATGAAGAGCAGGAACAAATTTAAGCCAAATGCTACACCGTCCTGGTCCATTTATTGTTTGTAGTGTAGATGTCTTTCCAAATAAAGTAATGTTAGTAGGGATGTCCCGATACGACTTTTTGACTTCCGATACGATACCGATATTGTAGCCTTGAGTATTGGCCGATACTGATATCAATCCGATACAATATAGGCACAAATCATACATATATTTATTCCTTATATTGTTGTGTGGAATGTTAGAAAAGGCTTGATAAAGTGATGTTACTGTTACTGATGTTGTAGTGATATAACGGAAAACAATAGTCAGCAACAGTAGGTATAGGAAAAACTGACCCATTTATTATTAACCAATTGGTTACATAAATTTTAACATTCAACATGAGAGTATTACCTCAACAAATCTAATAAAACCAAAATGTTATATTTAAAGTGCAAAATAACCACTGGTTACCAACATCATTATACAATTGAATAGAATAAATTAAATTTTACTTTATTTTATTGTCTTTTTTTTCTTTTCTTTTTTTTTTATCCTGAGTGTCATGTGGTTGCATTAAAAGTGGAGAGGCTGGGCGAGGCATCCAGGGGGCAGGCCAGAGGACCACAGAGGATGGCTACTCTGCAGCCTGCCCTGGCCCAAGTTCCCGAGCCGTCCCAGACCTACTCCCAAGGTGTGAATGTGTGTGGTGCATTAAAAGAAATTAGAGAGCAGGGGCGGCAGGCGGGGGGGTGATGGGGAAGATACAAGTCCGTAGAGCCCTGCCATCTGCCCCACCACAGAGCCCATCCCTCCCGCCCCCACCTGCTCTCGAGGCCCTAACTGTTGTGTCCCTATATGTGCCTAAGGGTAGCTATATACAGTGAAGTGCACAGTAAGAGGCAGTCTGGTGTGGGTCCGGCCCATTAGGACAGAGCAGCAGGGGAGACAGGTAGCAAGACCACCGGTACTGATGCAGAGGGCCCCCAGAGCCCCGAGGCCAGAGGCCAAGGTGGGCCCGCCTGAACCCGACGGGCCCAGCCAGCACCAAAACTCCCAGGAGTCGCAGCGCTAGACCAGCGCCCCGGCAGATACCGCAGTCCCACCATGGGCCAGCCGCATGCAGCACCCTGCCCTGGAGGGAGGGCCAGGCCGCACCACCCGGAAGCGAGGGCCATGAGCCCCCACGCCCACCCCGGAGCCGGCACGTCCGGGATGCAGTGCGGCCACCCCGCAGCACCACCGAACCCCCACCCACCCACCCCACCACTCCCCAGGACAGTCCCTAGGCCCTGACAGAAGCCCCCAGCCAGCAGAAGCTAATCTCCAGTGGCGGCACACAGGCAAGTGCCAAGGCCTGTGTCCGGATTAGCCACAGCCACTCCCCCAGAGAGACCAGCCGGCCCGGACCCCCAGGCAGTGGAGGGCCCCCAGCCCCCCCAGGGGAGGGAGAGGGATGAGGACGAGCGGCCAGACTGGAGGGCCGACCCACCCCAAGCCCCAAGGCCATCCAGGGTGCCCCAGAAGAGATCAGCCGCCAACACCCCCAAGACCCCGGGAGAGCGCACAGACCCAGCAGGTCCAGGGCTCAAAGGGAGAGACCACAACCACCCCCAGGCAAAGGGGCCCGAGCCACGCTGGCCCCGCAGAGCCAGAGAGCGACCCCAAGAGCAGTAGGAAGGGAAATCCCCAGTGCATGCACAAAGCCTTGAGGTCCATGGTGCCATCCTACTTAAAAAGGTAGAGGGTTAATAAGCTGAAATAAAGCAGAGAGAAGTCAAACCATACACACAGACAGAATAATAATTACAATTTTATGAGGGAAATGGCATCCGCTCACATACAAGCGGAGGCTACAGATTAATATTTATAGATTTAATAAATGGAGACCATTTTTCTTTGAAGGATTCCAATTGTTTTTTTCTAATAGCAGATATTCTCTCTAGTGAAATGTATTCTGTGAGGAGGTTCAGCCAATGGATGATGTTGAGGGCTTTCTTATCTTTCCAGTTAACTAAAATAGTTTTCTTGGTGATGGCGATAGCTGCAAGTGTGGGCTGGATATGAATATGTGGAAGGGCTGTTTTCGTTAGATCACCAATTAGGCAAACATTTGGGGAATGCGGACGCCCACAGTCCAAAATATTGGAGAGTCTCTGTGTGGTTGTTCCAACGCCTCAGATCATCACAGATTTTGTCTAAAAGTGGAGTGAAGTTCAGGTGAACTAATTCTGAGAGTTTGGAGGAAATATTTATGCCCAGATATCTGATATTGCCACTAGGAAAAGAATAATGCGAGTTTTGAACTGCGGTATTCCACAAGGTTTCTGTGAAAGGTAATATAATTGATTTTGACCAGTTGATGGAATAGTCTGAAAGACGCGAGAAGGTTGTGATGAGGTTAAATACTTCCTTTACTGAAGTTTTAGGTTCTTGTAGATAAAGTAAAATGTCATCTGCGTATAGGTTAATTTTATGTTCCGACTTTAGAGTGCAGATACCTTTGATATCTGTGTTTTGGCGTACAGCTGTTCCTAATGGTTCGATAAAGATCGCAAACAGTAAGGGAGACAGCGGACATCCTTGTCTCGTCCCCCTTTGCAGACTGAAGTTTTGTGAAGTGATCCCATTAGTGGTGACTGTAGCCTTGGGTGAGTTGTACAGAGTTGATACCCACTGGATAAACGATTCTCCGAAGCCAAATTTGTGGAGCACAGCAAAGAGAAAGGACCAATTAACTTTGTCAAAGGCTTTTTCTGCATCCAGTGACATTACAATAGCTTTTTTGTTGTGGCGTTGCATCAAGGAGATGAGATTTAGAAGTCTTTTGATATTGTTGGTGGAGTGTCGGCCTTTTATAAATCCTGTTTGATCGACTGTGGATTATTGATGGGATGATTTCCTCCAGCCTAGAAGTGAGAGTTTTTGAGATAATTTTGATGTCTGTGTTGATTAGTGACAGAGGTCGATACCAAGAGGGAAGCGTAGGATCTTTGTCTGGTTTCAATAATAATTTAATTGCAGCTGTATTCATGTGCGGACTGATATAACCGTTATTTTTTTTTATCTCTGTCACTGTCCTGAAGAAAAGGGGTGCTAACATTGACCAAGAATGTTTAAGAAATTCAGCAGGGAAACCATCCGGGCCAGGTGCCTTGCCTGCTGGCATACTTTCTAATGCACATTGCAATTCCTTCATAGTCAATGGAGCATCTAATATGTCTCTGTCATTTGACGTTAGTTTGGGCATGTTTAAATTGTTGAGAAAATTATGAATATCTTCCATGTTTGGGTCAGCTGCTGCTGAGTATAAACTCATTATAGAAGGTCTGGTTGATTTCCTGAGGTGACTGAGTATATTTTCCTGAGGGGTCCTGAAGTGCTGTTATGAAGGATTTTTCTTTATTGCGCTGGAGTTGGTTCACCAGAAATTTCCCTGATTTATTATTGTGTTCGAAATCCTTATATCTTAGTTGTTGTAATAAAAACTCTGTTTTCTTGGATAGGATATTATCGAGGTTTAGTTTTGCATTTTGTAGTTCGGACCATAATTGATCACTTGGGTTTATTGCATAATTCTCTGTAAGTTGTTTAATTTTTTTCTTCAACGTCTTTCTCTGTTTGTAGATCTTTCTTTTTCTTGTATGAGGAGTACGAAATTATTTTACCTCTGATTACAGCCTTTCCAGTTTCCCAAAGCAAAGATGGAGATAAGTCATGAGAGTCATTATTTTTTAGAAAGTCTGCCCACTCATTCATTATTACTTGATCAAATTCTGGGTCTTTGAGTAGAGAAATGTTGAGGCGCCAAGTCTGAGGAGATTTGGGGATGGAATCTGTTTGCAGGCTGAGAGATATTGCTGCGTGGTCGCTGATAACAATTGGATGGATTTTAGTGATAACTTTATGTGCGATAGTTATTTAAGAGAAAAAAGTCAATTCTTGAAAATGTTTTGTGTACCGCAGAAAAAAAACGTACAGTCCCTCTTTGTTGGGTTTTTGAGTCTCCAGACGTCGTCTAGTCCAAAATCTTTCATGTAATCATGTATGACTTTAACTGATTGTGATTGTTTTACATGTATTGGACTATTAGATCGATCTACTGAAGGGTTTAAAACTATGTTGAAGTCGCCACCGATAATAGTTGTTGAGTTAGCAGATAAGTCTGCTAAGTGAGAGAAAACAGTGTGAAAGAAGGCTGGATCGTCATTATTCGGAGCATAGAGGTTTGCAATAGAATATAACTTACGAAAGATTGTTGCCTGGATAATAATATATCTGCCTTCTGAGTCTGTTACTGTACTGTTTAAAGTGAATGGTACTCTCTTATGGACCAGAATGGAGACCCCTCTTTGTCTGTTATTATAACAAGATGAAAAGATAATACTATAATTCGAGTCTGATAAACATTTTTCTTCCGACTGTAGTAAATGCGTTTCTTGGAGGAGCAAAATATCTGCTTTTAATTTAGACACATAGTACATGATTTTAACTCTTTTTGTTTGTGAGCGCATGCCATGAACATTCCAGGCTACGATATTACACTTGAACATAAAGAGAAAAGATGTTCTGTCACCAAGTATGTAGCAATATAATATAACATCTCTGTGTGAGATGTATACAGCATGTCAGGATCTATATATACATTATATAATAGCACATCATTGTCTGAAAAACTATCAACAAACACAATATGAAACATATAAGCACAATAAACATGGGGGGTACATAGAGTGTGAGTGAGAGTGTGGGGGTGAGTGTGTGAGAGGGGGAGAGGGCTAAAGGGAGACATATAGAGAGGGAGAGAGAAAAAAGGAGGAGGGGGTTCTCCAGTGGGGAGCGTACGTTAGGAGAGTGACATTTACAACTGTAAGATTTATTATTATTATTTTTTTTTTATTACATTTTGTAGCATAAATGATTAAGTGATACACTAATCATTTAAGCCATTTTTTTAGAAGAGCCAGGGGGTAGTGGAGGGTTCCCGAAATAGCTGTCCATCTATATATAGTTTGTCCACAACCAGTGCAGTCCGTTTACCTTTCTGTCTGCGTTCCTTCATGATGGGGTATAGAACTTTGCGCCTCTCGTTGATTTCCCTGGGAATCTGGACGTTCATCCTGAACGTCGTGCCTTTCAGCTCCCGTCCTTTGCTTCTTATGAGCACTTTCTGCTGGAAGTGCTTGAATTTAGCAATGATGGGACGGTGTGGGTTACCTCCTCGGGGTCCGAGCCGGTGGACGCAGTGGAAAGTGATGTTATTAGTTAGTTTAGTTTCCGCAGGGATTTTAAGCGCTGACACCATGAAGTTTTTAACAAGAGTCTCTGGGTTATCCGGTGTGGACTCGGGGATACCCGAGAAGATAAGGTTGTCCCACATGCTCCTCGACTGAATATCCAGGATGGTCTCCCTCAGGGTTGTGTTCTCTTTTTTCAGCTTATCCACTTCTGACGAGACCGCTGTCAGCGTGGACCGGAGTTTGGTGTTGTCCCTCTGCAGATCCGCTATCTGCTGGTGGGTGAACTCCAGGCTTGCTTTCAGGTCTTTTATTTCCTGGTGAAGCAAGCTAAGGATATCGAGCTTTTTACTAATTGATTCCAGAACACTTACCTGAACATCCGTGACCTCCAGGTCTTGTGTGTCAATCGCGGAGTCTGCCTCCTTCCTCTTGTTCGGGTTAGCGTCTTCCATCACCCAACGGATGAAGTAGTTGTCAATAAAATTCTCGAGGTTCTCCACTGTGAATACTTACCGCTTCTGATCTTGAGCAGGCTGTTCTGCTGGGTTGTTTGTTTTGTAAAACACAGGATATGATGCTATCATCCATAAGTGCGTAGACTCTGCGTGGCAGGGGCGTCCTCCTCCCTGAGCCAGGCTTACGCCTGACCGCATACCTGAATGGGACTGGATGTTGCGATCCTCCTCTATACTTGAGAACCGTGGGTGGGGATGTCATCACAGGGTTGGGTGGAAGGGTGGAAGGGGCTGAGGGTTCATTGGGGTCATCAGGTGGGCGCCCCTCCGTCATGGATGTTTCACTGATTATGCCCACGACACCTCAAGAGGGTTCAGCAGCAACACCTGGTCCGAAGCACTTGGCGTCCCAAGTGTGTCCCAGGTGTGCCCCAGGTGTGCCCCAGGTGTGCCCCCCTCAACCTCGACCCCTTCAAGAGGTTGTCCTTTGATGTCATTTTGGAGCCCAGCTGTTGTCTCTCCTCCTGATTCAGAGCCACTGGCTTGCCCTCTCAGCAGCACTGGACAGGGCCTTGATGGTTTGGCGTTGGGCCTGGCCTCGGATTCCCATTTCCTTGAGGAGACTGAGAACTGACCTGCCCACAAATCCTCTACAGCCCACCTCTACAGGGCGAACTGTGGCCTTCCATCCCCTTTGTTGGGCATCTGCTGCCAGCTCTGTGTACCGAAGCTTCTTGCGCTCATAGGCCTCGCCCACATTATCCTCCCAGGGCACTGTGAGCTCAATGATGTAAACACTTCGGCTTGAAGGGGACCACAGCACGAGATCTGGCCTGAGGTTGGTTGTGGCGATCTCCGCTGGGAAGCAGAGTCTCTGCTCCAGGTCGACTAGGAGCTTCCAGTCTCGTGCTGCTCCCAGCTGTCCAGACTGTGCCTTTGGTCAGCAGGTCGTTGGTGGTTTCTCCCCTTCATGCAGGAACTGTCCAGAGGGTGCGGCCAAGGAGGAAGGCATGGTGTTGACGTCCGTCCGTCTACTCTCCAGCGCCGCCACCAGACACTTTAGCACTTGATTGTACCGCTAGGTATAGCGGCCCTGAGTAAGGCTTGTCTTACAGGCGACCAGTATGTGCTTCAGGTTGGCTGGAGATGGACAGAGGGAGCATGTAGGGTCTTCACCGTACCACTGGTTGAGATTTGTTGGTGATGGTAGGACATCGTAGGTGGATCGCAGAATGAAGCTGGTTCTGAAAGCTTCCAAGTCCAAAATCTCCTTCCAAGAGAGCTTTCGCTTCTCAACATCTTCCCAACACATCCATTGACCTTGCTTTCCTTGTGAGACAGCCTTTGCACATCGTGCAGCTTGCTCTTCTCTTTGTACCACCTCGACCACAAGGCCCCGCCGCTGAACTGGAGATGCCTTGTACCAGGATGGTTCACTCTCTCCGAGACCAAGACCTCCTCTTCCCCTTTGCACAGCACCGACAATGTCCCGGTGCTTAAGAGCAGACTTGGCCTGGTGTGTAGCTGCCGCTGGAGTCCACTTCCTCCCGGTTGCAAGGGTGGGAGCAGTTTTAGCTACACAGGGGTCTCGAGATTCTGTCAGCATCATCTCCAGTCTGACTTTGGTGCTCTTGTACTCCTCCATGAGGCTGGATAGAGGAAGCTCCAGGATGCCTTTCCCATACAGTGCAATGCTGCTAAGGCACCTGGGAACATCTAGCCATTTCCTGGCAAAGGAGCTGACCAACCTCTCAAGCTTATCAACCTTTGAGATTGGCACCTCATAGATGGTAAGAGGCCACATCAAACGAGGCAGGAGACCAAACTGGAGGCACCAGAGTTTTAGCCTGCGAGGGAGCATGGTCTTCTCAATGCTCTGAAGACCGCTAATGGTGTCCTGTCAGAGCTGTTCCACTTGGACTGTGTCCTTAAGGGTTGCATCGTACCAACGCCCGAGGCTCTTGATTGGCTTCTCTGCCACAGTTGGTATGGGCTCGTCACCGATGTAAAAGCACTGGTCTGAAAGCTTCCCTTTGACCACTGACAGGCACCTGGACTTGTTCGGCTTAAATTTCATCCGGGCCCACTGACTTTATTTATTTATTTTTTTGATACAAATACGTCGAGATAACGGTAGTATATTTTAATTCTTATCTAGCAACAGATAGCCGCCATGTTGAATTTCGTCACTCTCGTGTTAGCTCGTCACTCTCGCATTAGCACCGGCATCATTTAAATTTTAAAGTACAAACAATTCAAGTTCACTCCAGTTATTTTTTTTTACTGTCACCATATGTTGGAAACAACTGTGGGCAGGGCCAGCATGGGCTGCTGAAGCGAGGTTTGTTGCTTCGCCTTGCTGCTCTTGCTAAAATCCTCATGTTCTTTTTTGTGGTGTTTTTTCAAACGTGTGATGAGGTTGCTTGCTTCCCGGTTCTGTCCCTCCACGGGACACTTGCGCCTGACAAATGTTGCATTTAGCTGCAACGTCTTTGTCCAAGTTTACGGTAAAATACCTCCACACAGCCGACATCACTACACCTTGCTGCAGGTTCTTCTTCCGCGGCCAGCACCAACATTAATTAAGGGGCATTACCGCCACCTACTACTGTGTTGGAGTGTGATCAAACCAGAGTCACCTATTATAGAAGTGCTGGAGCGGTAAATGGACAGCTTATATCGGAGCGTTTATATCGAAGTTTTTAGATTCAGTCCGATAAAATCCAATATTCACTTTTTTGCTGATATCGGATTGATTTCCGATATCAATATCTGATTGGGACATCCCTGAATGTTAGGCACCAGACAGGAAAATCATTCAAGTTAACTTTGACTTGTTGAATTTCTAAATTCTTAATTAGTATGGGGGGGGGTACCCAGCTGCTCACTTAATTGCTACAAAAGACATATAATCACACAACAATAAAATTAAGGTTTCTTACTTTTCTTATCTTAAATCAATAATTCATAATCATAAACGGAAGGTTTCACAATAACTCAAACAAGTATTGAATCAGGAAACAAATATTATAATTATTTACTTTCTTTTCTTTCCCTCTGTGTATTTCTCCAACATTAGTTTGCATTCTTAAGATGTTTTCTATAACTTTGAATGCAGAATTTTGAGCACACATATGACAAGCGGACACAAGACCTCCACAGAAAGATTTGCACCTTAACTGAAGATGTTGTTCAGAAATGGCTGAGCTACACTCCAGGCCGACTCCCGCAGGAAATCTCCAAGTAAAGTTGTTTCTTCTCTGACTTTTATTTTTCCGTGTTAACGTCATCTTGTCTTTCAGGGTTTTTTTATGCTAACTTGCCTCTTATGCTTCCCTCAGTGAGGTTGATCTCGTGTTCTCCTCAGCTAGCTGCCTCAATGGATCTTTTCTGTGCATGAGGTAATCACATTTGAATACTTTTTTATATTGGTCAGTGCAGAGCATTGGAAGCTTTGAATAATATTCGTAGAGGAAAAGTAATCTCATTTTCTTCTTGATATTTGTTATGGATCCCTTTAAAATAACATGGCTCCAGAGACCTGTAACATGTAAAAAGGGAGACCAGGCCATTGTTCAAGTTTGGAATTGTGTTCAGTTTATTTAATTAAAAAAAAGAAAAAAAAAACAGGTGAAACCTAAGTTAAGTATATTAAAGAAGCCAAAAGGGAATGTGGGTACTGGCAAAAAGGAACAAAAGATGTGACATAGGTTCAAGCCAACGAAAGGACCTGTCTGTGCCAATACTAAAAATAAAAGGCAGAGTCGGATCCAGCCAGTACCAGCCATGTAGTAGAAAAACCGTATTATACAGTTAATTATGCAATGAGCCAATTAAACAAATAATGGGATCTCTTTTATCATCATTGCACACTTAGTACAACAAAATGTGTTTATTTTTATTGCCAGAGTAAAAAAAAGAACAAATAAACAACCAAGGAAGAAAACAAATAAAGGACAGCAGTCAGATTTGTTGTACAATTATATAACGCATTCAAAAGGCAGTGGGAGGGAGTAAAACTTATAAAATCACACCCCTTCACAACAAAACTGACATGTTAAAATGAAAGATAGTAAATGTAAAGAGCAACTAAAGAATATGGATTGATTTGTGGTGATCAGTGCAATACAAGATAAAACACAAATATAATTCTATAAAAGTACAAATATTAGGGCTGTCAAATGGTTACACTTTGTAATTGGATTAATTACAGGGTTGCTTTTGATTGATTTTTATCAATCAAAACACTTTATGTTGTTCGGATATACTGTCTTGAAGGAGGGGGCTGTACTCAAATTATTCAACAAAATACACAAAAATACACTAATAAACACAAAAACGGTAGAGGAAGAAATCTACAAAATGGCGGTCGGTGGTATAAACGCTATGCAATATAAATTTGGCCAGTGATAGAGAGTTTGACTATACCGGCCTATCACAATAAGTCGTGGTGTGTCACTTTTACTAGAATGTGGACATTTGTGAAACAGGAGGAGGTTACAGATGTGGAAAGTGGCTGACAGCATTGAAAACATGGAGGTGGTGCTCAGCAAAAAGACCAGTGCGACGTGCAATGAACATTGGTAAAACTATATATCGTGGCGGCATTCTCCATAGGCTATAGCACTGTTCAGATAGACCCTATTACTGTTTCCTCAGACGTATACAAATATTTAAACTATTAGAAAACACAGTTACTTACATAAAGTGTGTCACAGGCCAGGGCACATTTGACTGTTTCACCTGGACTATTGTGGCTGATGGACATTTAAAATCTAAACGGTGCCGACTGAGAAGTTTTGCTCCAACAATGGTAGATAATGAAGAGGGCCGAAATCGACTGAAAAAGTCTGATGTGTGGGGCCATTTTAAACTTTGAAGTGGGGAAAATATTGTACAGCTGACCTTGCCTATCATAACAGCACGTGGTCAATGCTGCAGAACATTTAAAGAAAACACCCTCACTTCAGCGCATGTACAAAGTAACATAGCCTGCTTAAAATTACTAGTAACTTGGTGCTTACTTGGTGCTTGCTAAAACATATTATTTATTAGCCTGTGACATTAGTCTGTATGAAGTACAGCAAGTTATACTCATTCATGTAAATATGGCCTTGAAATAACCATCCCTCCACTGCGTAGCAAACTTACGGAGCCCCCCTGATGACATGGCAAAAAAAGTTCTAATACTAATTTGTGGCCACAAAATAGGAGAGGCCTGCGTGGGACTGAATTTTCCCTCCCGCTCCTGCACTGTTATAAGTGCTTCCTGGTTCCCTACCTGAATAGCGGAGAGCAATCGGTGCTCAGGCAGGGGATGGAATAATTAAAGAAAACAGAGAAAGGGTCTCTACTGCTCCCTCTCTCTCAGCTCAGCCCCGCTCGGAAGCTCCGCTCTCTGTTTGCCCTTCAGCCTAAATATGCACTGTTTCCACATCCAGATCCACGCTGTGACACCGGCTGACTGGGTCCTTTTGGGTTTGGTTTTGTTTAAACAGGGTTTTGATTTCACTTAGAGGGCATTAGGGTTCTTAAGTTTTGTTGCTTTAGGTTTGGGTTTCTGGGTGATCGATGGTCCTAATTTCACTACTACTGTGCTTCCACCTTAGAGGCCTTCAACGAGACAGGATGTGGTAGAAAAGCAGGTAGCGCAGGTCATTATTTGACAGCCTCTTGTGGGAGCGGGAAGGGAGAGGTGTGGTCATAACATAACATATGCCGGCAGGAGCAAGACGAAATATTATATACTATATCTGCAGGGCTGATTATTGCTGGATTTCCGGCGTAGCAAAATGGCTAATTTTTTTAATTGTCCTTTCTGTCATTATTAGCTGGATTCACGATGCGCAGATCAATTTTAACTGTGAACTACAGTCACATGTCTATGTACAATACAATAAGCCAATAAGAAACAGGGCAGGCCTTTGTCTCAGCCAATAACAGTAGGCTAGATTGATGCTGCTCAACCAAGATCTCACACAAGCATCTTTGTGCCGACTCGAGTCCCGTCATGTGCCTCTAAACTTCTCTGTAGCATCAGCTAAGCATGGGTACGTTTATGAAACCAGGAGAGGATGTAAAACACATCGATGAAGGTATAAAAAATACCTTTAAGCTGGAGGATTTGGGTGTTGACGGTAAACCCTTTTTGAGCTGGTGTCATAAATTATGAAAACACTGAAGGGAGTCACAAAAAAGCACCCATTTTTCACCCATATATATGTTTTCTTGTGACTTCCTTCACTGTTTTCATAATTTTTGCTGTTTTTAATTTGAATACACAGTGCAGTTCCCAAATATGATTGAAAATCAATTATAACTCCCATAGCATACACAGTTACCAAGATCTGGTTCCCCGAAATGTCAAGACTCTTCATCAACACTTTTCACACTTTTAGTTTTCAAGGCTTAATATATCCAGAAATAATAAAGCTATGCTATTTGTAAGTGTGCCATCGGATAGACAGGGTCATACTGAGGGTACATGTTGTTCTTTAGACATGTATCTTCCTTCAATCTAAAACTAGAGGTGTCCAAATCTGCTTGTACATTTTGTATGCAATTCACAAGCTTGAAAAGTGGGCATGGCACCTACACTTTGGGGGGCTTCATCTCCAAAACTGTTAGACATAGGATGCTACAAGGCCAGGCCAACCGACATAGGGCCGATCTGCCTGTGTCACTGATAGACAAAAAAAACCAACAAAATCCTCAATCTACACCCAATGAAATTAAACCTGAAAATGGAACCACATACAAACCCATAACTAAAACAACAAAAACATAAGAATCCTAATGACTCCTAAGTGAAATCAGTCCTGTCCAGACCTCTTCTATTTTGTAGCCACAAATTAGTATTTCGTGGCCACGGATAATTTATTTTTTTTTCACCAGGGGGGCTCCGTAAAAAACCGACCCACTTTTAAAAGACTCATCATCCACGACAAGACATGCCATTGACTAGGTATTATCAGTTAGGTTTAAAAGTATGTCCTCCTGTCTCACATGTTATGTCTCAAATGTTACTCTTTTAAAAGGCAACAAATGACAGGCAGAGATGAATGAGTGTTTTTTTTTTGAGTGCACAGACAAATATGTCTACACTAAAGCATCGTCCCAACAATGTTTTACATATTAGGTAGTAACAACACATTATTAATGTTGCATTGGTTGGGCGAGATTATTGTAATCACCTTTTGTGTGTCTGTCTGTCCATCTGCATCATGCTATAACTCAATGAATACTTGAGATATCACCATGAAATTACATGTGCATATACATATAGGTGATCCGCATCAGATGCAATGATCCATTTGAGTAATGGTCACAATTAACTAAAAGGTCAAAATCAGATTATCTGTGTTAACTGCAGAACAGAGGGTCACAGAACTTTCGGATTGGTACCAAACGATGCGGAATGAAGATTTCTACAATTCTCATATTTGGTTTTATCATCTATGACCAATAGTTTTTGAGATCTCTGAAGGTCAAATGTGACATGTTCCAAAATTAACTTCTGTAACACTGTGTGTGTCAAGCATAGACATAGCACGCTATAACTTAATCAATACTGGTTATGTTATCATAATATTACATGCACAGATGCATATATACATATAACGAAATTATCGATATTGTCAAAGGTCAAGGTCGCATTTAGCAGAAAGGTCAAAATCACTTTATTGGCTCTAATTCAAGAATGGGTTGCCTAGACCTGCCGATTTGTGCTGTACAGACAATCAGATCTTACCTCACCATCATTCAACGCAAGTACTGATTCAGGCCATGGTCATCTCCCATCTGGATTACTGCAACTCCCTCCTGGCTGGTCTACCAGTTGGTGTTATAAAACCTCTGCAGATGGTGCAGAACGCTGCTGCACATCTATGGAGAGAGATTTGTCTCTTAATTATTTGTACATTTAAATACCATTATCCACACAAATTATATCATTTGTGAGCGCAGACAAAATTTGTGACTTTTAAACTGGAATGTATGCAAAGGTGTATTGGTTTATTTAAATGTTTGGAAAGTTGCAAATTAAACCATACCCATTTGTAGACATATCATGTTTTCCAAGCGAATCTGTCTTGAGATTTAATTTGCCAGCCCTAGGTTCCTTGTGTGAAGTGTTGTATCTGAATTTGGGGTGGTTGTCATATTTGGCTGAAATTTTTTTATTTTTTTTTAAAGTCTTGAATTTAAGTCATGGAATTTATTTGGTCATATTTTACCAACTCTTACATTTAAGAAAATTTGTTTTTTCTTTTAGAATTTTTACTGAAATTTATGTTTTTTGTAGTTTCTTGCAGTGGTGGCACAAAACATCATATGGTGTGACATAGACATTATTGTGTTTTAAATTAAAAAGGGATATCATGTGATCATGTAAGGACATTTATCCAGATTTTTTTATTTGTACTTTATGAAAGTATAGCATTGTTGTGTGCAAATATTTTTCCTATCATTTTGCTTTATCAACACACAGTGACACATTTCTCATAGTCTTTCAATACACTTCAAATTAATCTGGGAATACCTTGTTGCAATATATAAAAAATTTGTGTAATATTAGATGACACTTGTATTCACCTGTCACACTGATTATTTTGTGATTCATAAACAACATATCTTAATTATTTTCTTAATTTTGAATGTCACACCGAATGAAATGGCATCACGCCATATGATGAATTACACCATTCTACAATTTATGTCCAAAAATATGCACTAACTGCATGCATATTGCAATGATATGCAAGCAAACAGGTTAACAACGGATCAAGCCATTGCTTCAATCATGCAACAAAATGAAAAAAATGTAATAAAATTGTAAAAAAAATATATATATATATGAAGCAAAGAATCATTTTAACAGGCCAATCAATCCACTGTGATATTCCTTACATGGCATTTATTGAACTGCTGACTATTATTAATTACATGAATTTGATCCTTAGTAAATAACTGAAATAGTAGTAGTACTTAGTAAATCATCGCAGTAGTAGTAATACTTCGTAGATCATTGAACATAAGCAAAACGGTCACAATGAAATATGGTTAACAACGACTAACCAAAAGGTAATTAAAACATTATGCCACTAATAATGGTAACACATTTGGCAACTAGACATGGACAGACAAACCATATTTGTATGTTTTTAGAAATGGACCAAGTGGATATTTGTTGCTGCTTTAGACATCAATAAAAAATAGCCAGTCACATTTCAAGAGCATGACAAAACACTTGCACTGCTCAGATTGTTTGAGACTGCACACTATTACATTGCGGTTGTAACATATGCAGTCTTGTCTTTGTGGCCCCACAGAAGCATTCTGGCATCCTTTCTGTTTCATGCAGTTGACCTGCATCTAAATACTAAATACTCATTCTCACTGAGTATTTCCACAGGTGACTAGCCATGAACAGACTTGGTATGTAAGATATGTTATAAAAAATAGGTGTGAGAGAGGGAAAGAGGGAAAGAAAGAGAAGAAAGAACTGTGTCTGTACTTCCCCCAGCATTCTAGCTCCTAGGACAGCCTAGACTGAACTGTGATTCATACATCATGTATACATGATGTATGGAGTCACATAATTTTTAACTAACCTGACCATAGGCTTTGTCATTCAGGAATGTTTTCAACCTAATTTTAAATGTAGAGACTGTGTCATCGTCTTTAATATTGATGGGAAGCTGATTCCACAAGACAGGAGCCTGATAACTAAAGGCTCTAGCTCCTACTGTACTTTTAGAAACCCTAGGAACTTTCAATAAACCTGCATTCTGAGAACGAAGGGTTCTATTGGGCTGGTACAGAACCAGATCATCTTTAAGATGAGAAGGGCCTGTACCATTAATGGTTTTATATGTAAGGAGGGGGATTTTAAATTTAATTCTAAACTCAACTGGTAGCCAGTGAAGGGTTTGGAGCACAGGGGTGATGTGTTCTCTTCTGTTTGATCCTGTTAATAATCTTGCTGCTGCATTTTGAACCAGTTGAAAGCTTTTTAGGGAATCTTTATGACACGCTACAAGTAAGGAGTTACAATCTAATCCTAATGTAATAAATGCATGAATTAATTTTTCTGCAGTAGTTTTAGACAGAATTTTCCTAATTTTGGCTATGTTGCGCAGGTGAAAGAAGGGTGTTCTGCATGTTTGGTTAATGTGCATTTTGAATGAAAGATCTGGATCACATAAAACTCCCAAATTTGTAACTGTGGCACTGGGTGTTACACTTAAGTTGTCCAGAGTAACCATCTGGTCAGTTAGGGAGTCTCTCGCAATTTTAGGACCAATTATAACGACTTCAGTTATTCAGAGTTCAATAAAAGATAATTGGCACTCATCCACAAATATTTAGTTTATCTATTTGCCTGGTCTGATCAGGTTTAATCGATAAATATACCTGTGTGTCATCTGCATAACAATGAAAATGAATGCCATGATTTCTAATAATGCTACCTAAAGGGAACATATATAGTGTAAACAAAATAGGCCCAAGGACTGACCCTTGGGGCACGCCATAATTAACTCTGGAGAACGGCGATGATTGTTGATTAATGTTAAGAAATTGGTAGCGATTAAATAAATATGATTTAAACAAGCAGAGGGCTGCTCCTCTTATACCTATATCACATTCTAATCTGTGCACTAAGATACTGTGGTCAATGGTGTCAAAGGCTGCACTAAGGTCTAATAACACCAGGACCGATATTAATCAGACGTCAGCAGCTATTAATAAGTCATTAGTAACTTTAACTAACGCTGTTTCAGTGCTATGATGGGCACGAAAGCCAGACTGAAACTGTTCAAATAAACTATCTACCCATAACCCTTTACGTTTGTGATTACGTGAGTGACGAGTGAACTTCAGTGAAGGATTAACAGCACCACCTACTGGGGTTTATGACTTAAGTCTAGGTTGTAAAACCTTTGTGTTTGGATTAGATTGGAAAAAGTGTGAAAGGAATGTCTCAAAATTATGCAAGCAGAAGCAGGGATTCATGCGCATGTTGGACAATCTGTAAATGCAGATTCAACACTTCACACAAGGAACCTAGGGATCACAAATTAAATCTCAAGACAGATGCGCATGCAAAACGTGATATGTATACAAATAAGTTATGGTTTAATTTGCAAGTTTCCCAACATTTGAATAAATCAATACAACTTTGTATAAATTACAGTTTACAAGTCACAAATTTTGTCTTTGCGCTTACAAATGTTATAATTTGTGTGGATAATGGTGTTTGAATCTACAAATAATTAAGAGACATATCTCTCTCCATACAAGTCTGGTATTCACTCAACCCAAAAGTGCCCATGTTACTCCTTTTTTGTACTGGCTACCAGTGGCTGCCTGGATCAAGCACAAGACCTTGACCCTTGCCTACAAAACCATCTCAGGAACAGCCCCTGCTTATCTGAAAGATATGCTGAAGTTGTATGCTCCTGCCAGAGATCTATGCTCCACCAACACAAACCAACTAACGGTACCCCCTGCTCGCTCTAAGCAATCCCAGGCAAAACTGTTTTCTGTATTAGTCCCTCAGTGGTGGAACACACTCCCAGAATCCACAAGACTAGCATCATCTCTCTCAACCTTCAAGAAGCATATGAAGACTCTCCTCATTCATGAATATCTACTGCACTGGGATAGACTCTAGGCATGCTGCATGGTGTGTGTCTGTTTTGTCTACTCTAGTCGACCCTATATCAAAGTATTCAAGAAGAGAGAAAAATGAAACGAAAAGCAATTTACTAACCCCAGAGAGCATTTGCACTTATTGTTCTGTATATTTCCTGTTGACCTTGTAACTGCTAGTGATGCAGGCTATATATTATGTCCTCTATTGTAAGTTGTTTTGGATAAAAGCATCTGCCAAATGCAATGTAATGTAAAAAAATAATGTAATGTCATAGAAACTTGACATTGGCATAAAATAGCGGCAAGATTAGTAATGGTAAATGGTAAATGGACTGCATTTATATAGCGCTTTTCCACCTTCATGGTGCTCAAAGCGCTTTACATTAGCCTCTCATTCACCCATTCACCAGTAGTAGGTTTCTAAGGTCTACGGTAAGTCCTACTGGGGGCCTAAGTCAGGGTTCAGTGTCTTGCCCAAGGACACTTCGACATGTGGACAGCCAGAGCCGGGACGCGAACCGCCAACCTCTCGGTCATTGGGCGACCCACTCTACCAACTAGGCCACAATTAGGCATTCTCTGAATACTTATATTAAGTTACCTGTTTTTTTTATTTTAACCCATTAACTGCCAGCAATTTTCTGAACAGCCAGCCTCACAGTGCCAGCAGTTTTGGAGAATTTTGAGTGATTTTTCAAGACCCACAGAATATTGAGTTTTATGACTACATAAACACAGAACACATCAAGAGGAAAATGTAGACTTCTATGAAACAACAAAAACAACACTGAAAATAAGGTGTTTGGTAGAAAAACAGTAATTTATTCATAAACATGCCCTAATCAGTGTATTATTTCTCTGTGTGTGATATGCTGTAAAACAATTTCCTGCATGTAACACCACATGACAGGAAACACACCACATCCTCGTCTCACTGCGACGGCCGCTGCGCGCAGACACAACACCTCCGTGTTGGCCTGGTCTTCATGGGGGTGGGCATCAGCTTTTCCAGCCTGTGCCTTGCCATGTTGCCATCCAGCCTACTTTAAGGGTCCATGTTGTACGGTGCTCTGGGATTGTGGGCCTCGTCTGCCTGGTCTGACTCCGCCTCCAGCACCCCATGCTGCTTCCCTGGCCACATCCTCACAACCCTCTGTGTGAACTCCAAAAGTGACTTATGTTGCTTATGTTTAAGCTGGGTCACTCCATTTCTCTGCCCCCTCTGCCACACATCAACCCCTTCCATTCTGTCTTGGTGGCAGGTTGTCACCATCTTCAGGATTTGTTTGTCCTGCCAAGCTACCACCATCATGCGCCCATTGTGCTGCACAATTATTTCCCCTGCCCCCAAGTCAGACTTTTTGATCTCCCTGATGATCACTGGCTCTCCCCTGTTTTTCCTGAAGGTTCCACAGATGTTTGTCTGTGCTCTTATTAAGTGTTCACACAGGGACACAGAATTCTCGAAATTGTCCATGTAGACAGTATAACCATGACCCTGGAGACAATCAAGCAAAGAGAACACTATCTCTGGCAGAGTACTACCTTCACAGAGATAAGGCCGCAAGTTGAAGCAGTACCCTGTCGCAGAGTCACACAGAATGTATGATTTTATACCATACTCCACCGGCTTTTGTGGGTTATACACTCGGAACTATATGCGCCCCGCCACTGCATCATGCCCTCATCAATACAAATGTTTTTTCCTGGCTGGTACAATTCTTTGCATTTCCCGTTGGAGAGCCGCTGAGGGAGACGGCACGTCTTCCT
The DNA here is from genome assembly GCA_020466265.1 of Siphamia tubifer. Lineage (NCBI taxonomy): Eukaryota > Metazoa > Chordata > Actinopteri > Kurtiformes > Apogonidae > Siphamia > Siphamia tubifer. The sequence goes on along the minus strand of CM035797.1, from coordinate 11,158,729 downwards.
GTCTCGCATCGTCTCCTGTAGGCCGGAGCCCTGTCCTCCTGGCCTCCCCTCCCGAATATCTAATGTGTACCCACCCGCAATGTTGAAGGAACCTACCGCCGGACCGACAAATGGAGGGCATAGGCCCTTCAGAGGTGGGGCTTCATAAATGCGTTTCGAGCTGAAGGTTCGGAGGGCAAAAATCCACTAAAGGGATCCTATGTCCCTTTGTCTTTGCCCAGGAACTCACCCTCCAAAGCTGGCCTCTATTACACTGGCGTACCACCAGTTAAAACAGAGGTTTCTCACAACGGGAACGTACGTGAAAAAATACCTCCCAGAAAAGTGCAAAATGCACTATACGGCCGGTGTCTCTGTTGACTTTGAATCGGGAGGCCCTAGCAACTACCAAAGAGCAAAATCTGTTTACGTGAGTCAAAGTCTGCACTTAGAAATATTTTTGCGGAGCCTTGGTACTACAAAACCAAAGTGGACTTATACCTTTATATTATATAAATATATGAATATACCTATATATTTAGCCCCAGAACAGAGCGTTATGGGCGGATTAAATTACCTGAGTTTTACACCATGGTTCCTGGACCTTTTAGGGGGGTCCAATCCGCCCAGGAGGATCTGTCCCTGGGTAAAATAGCGGAGCACTTGGAAACCAGTCTGATTTTCAGTGACAGGCTGCGCGAGACCACTCCCCCGCCCCTCGCCCGTGATTGACGTATATATACGTCGATGGCAGTGACCGTTAAATATGAGAATGTTATAAGTAAGTAAATAGATAAGTAAATGTAAGTAGAAGAAGCAAGTATTTTGCTTCAGTCACTCACACATTTTTCTATGTTGTCTTCTATCATTACAGTTTTAGCACAATCAATTTTATTGTTACATTCTTGACCCTCTTATGTTAACAGTTTAGAAAACAACTTCCCCAATGTCTTCATGTGCATAATAGTCCCTTTTCAGAGATAAATTTACATACCAAATGATACCACAATATAGATCATCTACAGCATCATGCTAAAATTTAGAACCTCCTCCAAAACAAAGAAGATGAAAAATTTGAAACATATTCAAAACCTCTTCTAAAATACAGAAAAAAACAAAAGGATAAAATATCAAAAATATATGCAAAAATAGGAATATGTGCAATTAACAGGTTTATGCAACAGCTTTAACAGTTTCAACAAAACAACTAAATAACCGTTTAAATTTACACTTAATTGCATTAAAAATTTTAATCTGATTAATAGTCTGTGTTAATGCATTAATTTTGACAGCCCCAGAAAATATTTCAAATGTTAAAAGAATATTTAAAAGCACTCTAGGCCATTTGACATTCCCCCAGAGGTATACTTCAGTTTATGACAAATACCTGAATGAAATATGTAGTTTTCACTGCACTGGAATAGAAAACTAAATGAGTCTAAAGATATCGGATAAATGCAATAGTAGTACTGTGATCGTTCCTTGAGACTGACTTTTCTCCTCCAGTCATCCAGATCACTACAGTACCAGCAGTAAATGCTCAGGGGTGGATATGAATGTGGCTCGTCTCCTGTTTCATCGACTTATTCAACAAGATCACCCTGAAATCGCTCAGCAGGTCAGTCATCAAACCCATAAAGACTTTCCTTTTTTCTTTGGTGTTCGTCTGTTTAACTGTGCGCCCCCTTTTCACAACCACAAATGCATCTTCACACTTTTTCCGAAATGTTAAATGTAAATTTTTGCAGTTATTCCAAGATGACGGAAATGAACATATTGCTATGTACATATATATATATATATATATATATATATATATATATATATATATATATAAACCACTGTATATATAATATACAGTGGTGTTTGGGTCGAAACAACACTTATCAGATTTAACGAAACCAAGAGGAGACGAATGAATTTGGGCCTCTGCAGAGGAGAGAAGCCAGCGGAAAACCAGTCTGGAAGCAACACGGCTCATGAAAACTCTGAGCGTACTCTGTCCTCTCTGCCTGAGTTCTCCCCGTGCTTCAGCTTTTATTAAAAGATTTAGACAAAGCATGACGTGAGTTACTAGGACAGATAACGGGTTGTAGAGAAGGGATGTCTTCACACAGCGAAACTTTCAGATAAGGAAGCTACAGAAAGGAATGTAACCTTCAGATAAGAAGATGTCCAGCAAAATTTACATTTGTGGTTTCATGAGAATACTTCAGACAATAAGTGCTTTGTCTATGAGAATAGTGGAGTACATGGTGCACAAAGCTTACCTTAAGTCATATCTTATAATAGAATTTACTTCACATACAATAGAATTTACTTCACAAGTGGTATGCAAAAGTTTGGGCACCCCAGATTATTTTCAAGATTTTATTTTATAAATCATTGGATGTTTGGATCAGCAATTTCAGTTAAATATATCATATAGCAGACAAACACAGTGATATTTGAGAGGTGAAATGAAGTTTATAGGATTTACAAAAAGTGTGCAATATATATCAAGTAATTATCACTGTCAAATATCACTGTCTGCTATATGATATATAGAGGCTGGATTCTACCACATCAGACAGGACCCCAGGTGTAGGCTGTGTAGAGAAGCCCCTGAAACAGTCCAGCACATCACAGCAGGGTGTAAGATGCTGGCAGGCAAGGCATACATGGAGAGGCATAACCAGGTAGCTGGCATACTGTACAGCAGGGGTGCCCAACCAGTCGATCGCGGTCTACCAGTCGATCGCAGGAGGAGTTACAATTGATCGGGAGAATGCCCCCCTCACCACCAAAAAAAAGCACAAATAAATCCATTGTTCATGAGGACCGGAATATATTTTCATATTTAAATTAACTATATAAATAATTCATAAATATATAAATAATTGGCCTTTAATTATAAAATATATAAATAATTATGCACGGACCTATTCTGACGCCTGCTGGGTATGGTTTGCCACGGTTGCTAGGTAACCAGGGACTAAAGCGCGAAGCCAAGTGCCACTGTGGTGGAAGGGAGAAGATCATGGCGGACGCCAAAAAAGCTAAAAATTATTACTTTCATCCTGAGTGGGAAGAGGAATACTTTTTTGTTCATTCGAATTCAAAGCCAGTGTGTTTGATCTGTAATGCTACCGTGGCCATCCCAAAGAAGGGGAATTTGGAGCGACACTTCATGACAGTTCACAAGAGCTATGCTAAAGACTTCCCGGCGAAATCAGCTTTACGAACTGAAAAGGTAAACAGCCTGAGAAGACAGCTAGCTGCAAAGCAGGCAGTGTTTACGCGACCAGTTAAGAAAAGTAAAGCTACCACGATAGCATCTTACCGTGTGAGTCGTGTTCTGGCAAAGCACAAGAAATGTTTTAAAGACGGCGAAGTTTTTAAAGAAGCCTTTGTGGAGGCCGCGGAAGCACTTTTTGCTGACTTTAAGAATAAGAAGGAGATCATGTCGGCTATTGAAGAAACCCAGCTGTCCAGGAACACAATTACAAGGCGGTGTGAGGCCATGTCGGAGGACATTGAGCAACAGCTTAGAAATGAAATCGATAGCTGTCTTTGCCTTTCGCTGCAATTTGACGAGTCAACTGATGCTGTGGACGTGGCGCAGTTATGCGTTTTCATCCGGATGGTTTTTCATGACATGACAGCAAAAGAAGAGCTCCTAACAATTTTGCCTATGCAAGGGCACACAAGAGGATCGGATATTTTTGACACGTTCATGGAGTTTGTCAGTAAGTCTCATTTACCCCTCTTCAAACTCACGTCAATCACAACGGATGGGGCTCCATCTATGATTGGGCGCACTGCTGGGTTCGTGGCTTTGTGCAAGCAGTCAGAATCTTTTCCGGATTTTCTGAACTATCACTGCATTATTCACCAACAAGGGCTGTGCGGGAAGATTTTGAACATGAGGGACGTCATGGACGTGGTTATGAAAATCGCGTGCTCTATTCGGGCCAGGAGTTTACAGAGGCGTTTATTCCGTTCCCAGCTCGAGGAGGCAGGTGCAGACCACACCGATCTGCTGCTGCACACCGACGTGAGGTGGTTGAGCAGAGGTAAATTCCTAGAAAGATTTTTGGAACTTTTGCCAGAAATTAAAGATTTCCTGAAGCACTCTACTACCCACTCTGCTGCTTATACTCAGCTGGAGGACAGTCAGTGGCTGGCTGATTTGGCTTTTCTCACAGATGTCACCAATAAGATCAATGACTTGAATCTCGAGCTGCAGGGGAAAGGAAAGCACATCGTGAACATGATCAGTTCATTCAACACGTTTAAAACGAAGTTGCACCTGCTGTTACGCAGGCTGCAACAGTGTGATTTCAGGAACTTTCCGCACTTGCTTCCAAGTGCGGCCGTCAGGGCAAAGACAGCGTGGAATCTGCTCGTTATGAGCAACAAATCCAAAACATTCTTGTGGAGTTTGAGCGCCGGTTTACTGACTTTGCGTCCATTGAGCCTGTAGCTCAGTTTCTGTGCTTTCCATTTGGTGAAAATGTTAATGTGGATTGCATTGCGCCCAAAGTAGTTACACTCTTCGGCCTGGACCCCTGTGCTGTTGAGGATGAAATTCTCACACTGCAAAATGACATTGAGATCAAATCCAGAGCAACACCTGGCATAAGTGGTGAGTTCTGGAACCTGCTGCTAGAAGAAAAGTATCCAAGCCTCAGACAATGCGCAGTGAATATGACTTCCCTTTTTGGATCAACATACTGTATTTGTGTGAGTCTGCCTTTTCACACATGAAAATAATAAAGTCCAAGTACAGAACCACACTGACTGATGACCACCTCACAGCCTGTTTGAGGCTGGCACTCAACTCTTACTGTCCGGATTACGAGAAACTAGCTGCCTCCTCCCAGTGCCAGAAGTCCCACTAAGGTAGATAAGTGTTTCTCATGAGGATGATTATTATTATTTTGAATTCTTGAATGAGACATATTCATTTCATATCCATATAGTTAGAGGAGAATGTTCCGATTTTATCTGTTTTCCAGATTAATTTAAATCCAACTGCCGGTTTCCCTGCTATTGCTACCCTCCAATGAAGTTTAGCATTTTGAAATATTGGACTTCTCTTCTCCTCCTGCTTTGAAATGATCTCTTCCGGAGTGTGTGCGTGCATTAATCTGTTGAATTCATGTTTTTCCAATTTTGGGCTTCTGTTATGGAGGTTTTGGAGTACTCTTTTCCGTAGGTGTGTGTGGTAGAGCGAGAGAGAGGGGTAGAGCGAGAGAGATGCACGGTGTACCCGTGAGGGGGTTTGTTTGGACAACCAGTTTGTTATATGTTGATAAGTTGCTCATTTACTGCCTCCTCCCGTGCAAATAAAAACTCAACTACATTTGATCTCCGATTGTGGTTCCTTGTTTGAATTATTACCCGGCCCTTGATCTTGATTTGGTAGATCTCGGCATGCCATCAACTTCAAAAGTAGATCTTGGTTAAAAAAAGGTTGGGCACCCCTGCTGTACAGGAACATCTGTAAAGAGTATGGACTGGAGGTCCCAGGGTCAAGATGGGAGAACCCCCCCAAAGGTGACAGAGAACAAACAGGCCAAGATCCTGTGGGACTTCCAGATCCAGACTGACAAGATGGTGATGGCCAATCAGCCTGACATCGCGGTGGTGGATAAACATGAGAAGACAGTGGTGGTGATAGATGTAGCAGTCCCCAGTGATAGCAACATCAGAAAGAAAGAACATGAGAAGCTTGAGAAATACCAAGGGCTGAAAGAGGAGTTAGAGAAAATGTGGCGTGTGAAGGCAACGGTGGTACCAGTAGTGATCGGAGCATTAGGGGCAGTGACCCCCAAGCTGGGAGAATGGCTCCAGCAGATACCAGGAACAACATCAGAGATCTCTGTACAAAAGAGCGCATTGCTAGGAACAGCTAAGATCCTGCGCAGAACCCTCAGGCTCCCAGGCCTCTGGTAGAGGACCCGAGCCTGAAGGAGACACCGCCCACGTGGGGCGAGAGGAACATTTTTTTTTATTTTATATATATATATATATATATATATGTGTGTATGTATATATATGTATGTATATATATATATATATATATATATATATGTGTATGTATATATATATATATATATATATATATATATATATATGTATGTGTATATATATGTGTATGTATATATGTATGTATATATATATATATATATATATATATGTATGTGTATATATATGTGTATGTATATATATATATATATATATATATGTATGTATGTATGTATGTGTATATATATATATATATATATATATATATATATATATATATATATATATATATATATATATATATATATATATATGTATATATATATATATATATATATACATATATATATATATATATATATATATATATATATATATATATATATATATGTATATATATATATATATATATATATATATATATGTATATATATATATATATATATATATGTATATATATATATATGTATATATATATATATATATATATATGTATATATATATATATATATATATATATATATATATATGTATATATATATATATATATATATATGTATATATATATATATGTATATATATATATATATATATATATATGTATATATATATATATATATATATATATACATACAGTTCTGGCTTTCACAGACCAGTTACACACTCCCAATCAACTTGTTACCTGAATTGAAGACACCTGTTCTAAATAATCACCTGTATAAAAGACACCTGTTCACAGAATCAGACAATCAGACAGATTCCAAACTCTCCAGCATGGGTAAGACTAAAGAACTCTCTCAGGACCTCAGAGACAGGATTGTTGACCTGCACAAATCTGGAATGGGCTACAAAAACATTAGCAAGATGCTGGGTATTAAAGTAACAACCATTGGTGCAATTGTGAGAAAATTTAAGGAGTATAACATGACCATCAATAGACCTCGGTCTGGTGCTCCACAGAAGATTTCACCTCGTGGGGTGGCAATGATCATGAGGACAGTGAGAAATCGGCCTGCAACCACACAGCGGGAGTTAGTGAATGACCTCAAGGCAGCTGGGACCACAGTCACCAGGAAAACAATTGGCAACACTTTGCGCCGCAATGGATTAAAATCCTGCAGTGCCCGAAAGGTACCCCTGCTTAAGAAGGCACATGTGGTGGCTCGCCTAAAGTATGCCAATGATCACCTCAAAGATGCACAAAGTGATTGGGAGAAGGTTCTGTGGTCAGACGAGACCAAAATTGAACTATTTGGCCTAAACTCTACTCATGTGTGGAGGAAGAAAAATGCTGCCTATGATCCCAGGAACACTGTGCCCACCGTCAAGCATGGTGGTGGAAACATTATGTTTTGGGGGTGTTTCTCTGCCAAAGGCACAGGGCTACTTCACCGCATCAGTGGGAAGATGGATGGAGCCATGTACCGAGCAGTCCTGAGGGACAACCTCCTCCCCTCTGCTAGGAAGCTGAAAATGGGCCGTGGCTGGGTCTTCCAACATGACAACGACCCGAAGCATACAGCAAAGGCAACAAAGGACTGGCTCAAGAAGAACCATATTAAGCTCATGGAGTGGCCCAGCCAGTCTCCGGACCTCAATCCAATCGAAAATCTATGGAGAGAGCTGAAGGTCCAAGTTGCCAAGCGACAGCCCACCAACCTTAATGATTTAGAGAGGATCTGCAAAGAAGAGTGGGCCAAAATTCCCCCTGATATGTGTGCTCACCTTGTGGTTAACTACAACAAGCGTTTGACCGCTGTGCTTGCAAACAAAGGCTTTGCCACCAAGTATTATGTGCTTTCGGATAGAGGGATCAAATACTTATTTCCCTCAATGAAAGACAAATGAATTAAAATAAATTCTTTGAAGTTATTTTCTGGATTTTCATTTTGATAATCTGTCTCTTCATGTTAGAATACATCTACCATTAAAAGTATAGAATGATCATGTCTTTATTAGTGGGCAAACCAACAAAATCAGCAAGGGATCAAATACTTTTTACTCTCACTGTATATGTATGTGTATGTATATATATATATATATATATATTCTTTGTCCTCCACTATGAAAGAGCATGGGGCCCTAATGGACTCGCCACCCGTGAGTTAATAATAATTCATCATTACCATCACGATTGGCAACAAGTGCCCTTAATATGACTGGAGGAAAATGGTCTTCATGTATCATGGACTCAATGGGGGTTAATTCTTACCTCTGTCAGATCCATTATTGGAGTGATCCGGCTCCGGCAATGAGGCTCTGCTGGTGTCAGTCGTCTGAAGAATCCGGGTCTGGTTCACTGTGATCCTCTGAACCAGATTAACCTGGCCCTGTTCTGAGGCAGAATAGCGGGGCATTTGGGCCCCTGGAGCCACATAGAACCAGGGGTCAAAAAGGCTGGGCTTTTACCGGCCCAGGAGGCCCTGTTCTGGGGCAGAGTCCTCGGGCATTTGGACCCCTGGAACCACATAGAACCAACGGTCAAAAAGGCCGGGCTTTTACCTGCTTGGGAGGCTCTGTTCTGGGACAGAGTAGTGGGGCATTTGGACCCCTGGAACCCCAGAGAACCAGCGGTCAAAAAGGCAGGGATTTTACCTGCCCAGGAGGCCCTGTTCAGGGGCAGAGTAGCGGCTCATTTGGACCCCTTGAACCACATAGAACCAGGGGTCAAGAAGGCCTGGATTTTACCTGCCCAGGAGGATCTGTTCTGGGGCAGAGTAATGGGGCATTTGGACCCCTGGAACCACATAGAATCAGGGGTTAAAAAGGCCGGGCTTTTACCTGCCTGGGAGTCCCTGTTCTGGGGCAGAGTCCCAGGGCATTTGGACCCCTGGAACCACAGAGAACCAGGGGTCAAAAAGGCCAGGCTTTTACCTGCCCGGGAGGCCCTGTTCTGGGGTAGAGTCCCAGGGCATTTGGACCCCTGGGATCACATATAACCAGGGGTCCAAAGACTGGGCTTTAACCCGCTCAGGAGGCTCTTTTCCTAGCCACAGGAATTAAGACATCAGACCCCCTATGGACCTCCACAAACCAGGGGTGTAACCGAGGGACCCATACACGCCAAAGGCTCACTATCCCCAGTCACCATCTTGAAACACCCGGGCTCTACAGGACCTCCAGGGACCTACCGCCCCAGCCGGTCCTTGGTATCCCAAACTTAAGCCCCCTCCTTGGGATAAACCCTTTAATCCGGCCCGGTAAGTACACTCAGAAAAATTTCTACCTTGGGTTTTGTAGTACCAAGTGGTTCTAAGTAAAAAAATGTCTACAGACCCTTGGTACTACAAAACCGTACCAAAGGTGGAAGAGGAACCACCACCCCTCAGAGAACAGTGCGTCCGGGATTCTACACAGTCACTGGACCAGCCAGCTTTGAGTTCTGGGGATAGCGCTCCACTACCGGAGCAGTTTGTGTGCCCACTGCCTTGTATGAAAAGGATTGGAGAAACAGCCTGCCATGTCAAAGGAACCAACCGCCAGAGGCCCTTCAGAGGTGGGAATTCATAAAACCGTTTTTGATCTGGAGGTTCGAGGGGCAAAAAAATAAACTAAAGTGATCCAATATCCCTTTGCCCCGTTACTCACCCTCCGAACCTGGCTTCTCTTACCCTGGAGCACCACCACTTGATACTCTGGTTTCTCAAATTGGGGAAGCACGAGAAAAAATTCCTCCCAGAGAAGTGCAAACTGCATTATACGGTCGGTCCCCTAAAACCATAGCGCTAGCGGGCAGGGGTGCGAAAGGGGCCTCCTCGGTTTGGGCGACAGACCTGGGCGGGGGGCAAGGAAAAGGAACCACCACCCCGTTAGAGCACACCGCGCGAGTGGCGTGCCCTCCAGGACTAAACACAGTCGCTGGACCCGCCAGCTGGGGGCCAACGCTCTGCTGCCGGAGCTTTTACCATGCCCACTGCCGTGTCTGAACAGTATTCGGAGAAACATAGTATTTCTAATGGAACCTCATGAGGTCTGGCCGCCGTAGCCAGGACTGCCTGGCACTCGCGGATCTCCTCGCTGAGCGAGACAGTACGACTCATCTCGCGTCCTCTCCTGGAGGCCGGAGCACTGTCCTCCCGAATATGTAACGTGTACCAGCCTGCAATGTTGACGGAACCTACTGCCGGACTGAAAAACGGAGGGCATAGGCCCTTCAATGGCAGGACTTCATAAAGCCATTTCGATCTGGAGGTTCAGAGGGCAAAAATCCACCAAAGGGATCTGATGTCCCTTTGTCTTAGCCTGGGTAACTCACCCTCCAAAGCTGGCCTCTATTTCACTGGAACACCACCAGCAATCACACTTTTACTATCGTTACTTTACTGTGGTTGCTCACAACGGGGACGCACGACAAAAAATGTCTCCCAGAAAAGTGCGAAATGCACTATATGGTCGCTGCCCCATTCACTTTGACTGGGGAGGCTCTAGATACTTCCAAAGGGCAAAAGCAAATTGCTTTTGTAGAACCAAGGCTTTGTGGAAATTTTTCAAGCGCTTTCCGCCCCAGCAACTCCCAATAGGCAAAACGCACTACGTGGGAAAGTGGGACTTTGTCATTTTTCACAGGGGTCCAAATGCCCTGCTATTCAGCCCCAGAACAGAGCCTTATGGGCGGGTTAAATTCCTTGGGTTATACACCCTGGTTCCTGGATCTGAACTTTGAAATATTTTCAAAAACTTTCGGCCCCAGCGATTCCCAATAGGCAAATCGTGCTATGTGTGAAAGTGGGACTTTTTCATTTTTCACAGGCGTCCAAATGCTCCGCTATTCTGCCCAAGAACAGACCTTATGGGCGTGTTAAACACCAGGCTTCAGACCGCTGGTCCCCGGTCCATTGAGGGGGCCAAATGCTGCGCTATTCTGCCCAACAACATAGCGTTATGGGTGGGTTAAACTCCGGGCTTCAGACCACTGGTCCCCGGTCCGTTCAGCGGGGCAAATGCTCCGCTATTCTGCCCCAGAACAGAGCCTTATTGGTGCGTTATACGATAGGCTTCAGACCGCTGGTCCCCAGTCCCTTCAGGGCGGCAAATGCTCTGCTATTCTGCCCCAGAACAGAGCTTTATGGGTTGGTTAAATTCCCTGGGTTATACACCATGGTTCCTGGACCTTTTAGGGGTCCAACCCGCCCAGGAGGCTCTGTCTCTGGGTAAAATAGCTGGGCAGTTGGAAATTGAATGAGTACAAATCTGATTTTCAGGCTGCACGAGACCGCTCCCCCGCCCCCGCATTAAAAAAACCTGTGATTGACGTATATATACGTTGATGGCAGTGAGCGTTAGTATTTCAATTGATGTATATTTACATCAATGGCAGTGAGTGAGTTAATGTCACCGAACACCAAGAACACCATGAAAAACTAAAGCGAAATAAATACATTGTTATATCTTCCCAACCAATGAGTATCTTAGGCCACTAACTTTTACAGTCCGTGAGTGTCCATATGGCCTTCATGAAACTTAAATATAAAATCTTAACGAATATTTCAACAGACAAAATAAACATACAAGGCAAAACAATTCTGTTTCTCATGCCGCATGTGTCTTCTGACTGGAAAACAAGGAGCTGGTAAGGCTCTACGGACAAACTGTTAAACACATCTTACTCCATGAGCATCGCAAGTCCAAAAAAACCCCAAACACCTCCTCCCAACTACTCATTATTTTAATCACACCTGTGCACGTCATTACTTCATTTCACATCAAAATTGAAATTCACATTTTTACCCAATATATAAGAAATATAGAAATAATATAATAAAATATCTTGAAACAAAGATATTGTATGAAAATAAAATACAACAATATTAATGCAACAAAGAAATTGGCACACTACTCGGCACCAGCTACAGATAGTCAAAATATGACCCAGTTAGGTTGTTAGGTTTGTAATAAAAACTGTTATTTTATGTTGCAGGTATTTGTCAAAACATATGTCATGCCATTAAAACGTTTAACTTCTCTTGCATACATATTATGACATTGTCCTTTGTTCTATAATTACTCCAATCTTTCATAGGTGGGTAAACATGAATGAATGATGGGGTTTTTTCCCAATTGAATTTTACCTGAACCTTTGACTCATTCTACATTAATTTATTCTGTACAAGTCTAAAGGACTACTCCCTTACTCCCTCATGTTGTCATGGTGCTATTGCCATTATATACTACACTCAAGAGTCGATGAAAACACAACACCAATTCAAATGTTTTTTTTGATTGAAAGTAATTTTTTTATTTGATCAATATCAATATATTGGGTGGGTTGATTTTGATGAATTAAATATGTTATCTGAACTTGTACAATAATAAACATGCATTAAACATAAAGACCACAAATTGAAAATTAACAATCCCAACAACACTGAATGGAACACAAAAAAATCAACTTAAAAAATAGTCAGTATGGGGTGTGACACCCACCTACATTCACATAGGCAAGACGTCTCCTCATGGACCTGACCAAGCATCTGCAGTTGTCTTGGGGTCTTTACTCTGCCTACAGAAAAGTCTGGAGTTGCCGCCTGGTTTGAGGTCTGGATTAGGGACGTTAACCGATGACGGTTTGACCGGTGGTTGACCGCATCAATGTTGTCCGGTCATAATTTTCTGCCATTAAAAAAACAAACAAAATAACCCCAGCCTGCATCTGTCCTTATGCTGCATAAACTCTTTTGCATTGTAGTGTAGGCTATAAAGATAAAGCTTTGCGATCTCTCCATAGCATATCTTTAAAAATGATGAATTTCAGCATTGCCCACACTAGACCTTTCCATGTGGAGTTTGCATGTTCTCCCCGTGTCTGTGTGGGTTTTCTCTGGGTACTCACGTTTCCTCTTGTCATCCAAAGACATGCACTGATAGGTTAATAGGTGAATTTAAATTGCCCATAGGTGTGAATGTGAGAGTTATTGTTTGTAATCCATGTATCATTCGTTCATTAATTTTTCAAAATAAAACGAAGGCAGGGGTTTCTAGCAACAAAATGTCATTGCTTGGCTTCTGGATAGGACTAAACATAGAAGTTGTGCAGCAGTTAAAAAAACAAAACATATAATCTATATATTTAGTGCAAATAATAAAAGTGCAATAGAGAATAAATAGTTAAAATAGAATGTAAACAACAGAATGAACAGTGTAAAGATCCAATAAAAAAACATTGCATGGAACCATGGATACAGAAACACAGACACAGAGCAACAACAGAACATGGACACAGAAAAAATATAAACATTACATTAACCATTTTAACTCTTTTTTTTTTTCCCCAGATTGCTGCTAATGTAGAGAAGCACCTAATCCCCAGACTAACAACCTCTCCTCCAGACATCGAAGCACTGAGACTCTACCTCACTCTTCCAGAATGCCCCCTTTTCAGCGAGCGGAATAATTATGTGACCATCTGCATCCCATTTGCCAAATCACTGATCAGCTTGAAAGAGGCTCCCCTGAAGGTGCTCGGTAGGTTGGAGAATGCTTGAACCACAGCAGCTTCATTCCTCTGGTCTTTCTCACATGTGTTTCTATGTTTATTCCTTTGTCTGCGTCAGGAAATTGGTGGTCTACGTTTGAGCCCCCGGTCTTCCAGCGGCTGGTGGAGTTGTACAAGGAGGTGGTGGTTTATCTGCTGCAGATGCACAAAGTGGGCATTCCTCAAGTGGAGCAGAGAATCTTCTCCAGTTTCCTGGACACTTCGCTCCGACTCTTAGACATCCTGCATACGGTGAGAAACCACAAATTCACCACGGTCCCCAGCAGAGGTGGCAAAGGTACTCGCATTCTATACTCAATTAAAGGTACAGGCATTTGTGTTAGAAAAAAAATACTCAGTACTGATTAGACTCCTTTACTTAGATATTAGATTATTTTATTTTGGTCATAATACAGAACAAACAGAAAAACACAAGACAGGCAAAACACATATTGTCAGCTTGTCAGCATATTGCCCAAGTCATTTTTTTGTGTTTTCAGAAAAACGAAAAAAAAACAAATTTTCTAAATGTCACATCCATATTTTTTATTGAGTTTTTTTCACAGAACATTCAAGTAGATGAGAAGAAAAGTATGAAAAAAGAACAAAACCCAACATCATTTATTTTATGAAATAAAATTGACTTGGGCAGATTATGCCTTTGACTTAGGCAGTTTTTCTGAGAACATAAAATCATCACTGCCATTTTGCATACATTCTAACTGCCCAAGTCAAACAGCTGGTAGCAAAACTGCCTAGGTCAAATGGTAAAACTGCTTAAGTCAAATGAATGACTTGGGCAGGTATGTTTTTGCACTTGTTTTTTGTTTTTTATGAGTGTTCTGATTGGTCAATGAAAGACAGGATGATGCAGCAGTTATGCAATAATCTCAATTTGACCAAAAATGGACTTAGGCAATTATGGTATGAGGCTAACAATATGCACACATGATCAATATATTGCTTGACCAAAAAGGTTTAGGGTTGAAGCCGAAGCTTATTTTACCCACCTTTACCTCACCGCTGTATGAAAAACAAACAAAAAAACATGCAATGCAAAAGTCAAACCCTAGATCCAAATAGAACACAACAAATGGAGTCACTTTTTTCCTTCCCTCTTGTTCCTTCCTTCTTTTTTTGCCCATTTCCTGCCTTCCCTTTTTTCCCCCCTTTTTTTCTTTCCTGTCTTCCTTATTTTTATTTAATTTTCATTCCTTTTTGCTTGTTTCTCCTTGCTTCTTTTCATTCCTTTTTCTTCTTTCACTTCCCTTCTTCTTTTCCCTTTCCTTTCCCTAGCTTCACTTTTCCCGTCCAATTTTCCTCATTTTTCTTTATTCTTCTCCCCCTTCATGAGGCTACTAAGAATAATACTTAAAAGACCAAGATAAACAGAAATTGAATACAAAACAAACATAGTAAATTAATTAATCAATCAATAAACTAATTAATTAATTAATTTTAAAAAACAGTTTCTTAAGTAAAAGTAAAAAAGTACTACTTCTTAATTGTAAAAAGTAAGATTGCATTTTTTTTTGCCATGGATGAAATGGTTAATCAACGAGGAACAATCAGAAAAGTTTAAAACTCGGGGTGACCCATCAGATTCCATAAGGAGCGTGGAAAAGTGGTTTTCAGTGGAATGACACCTTGAAATAATATGATTTTAACTTCATCTGATATGGAAAGTCCTTGTCAAGATGCTTGGGCATATAACATGGGATATTGCCTATATATATATATATATATATATATATATATATATAGGCATCATCATCAGATATTTGGCCTGTGATGTAATGAATTTTAGGTTTGATGTTTCAGGTGAATGAGAAAGCAGGACACATCATCCAGTATGATAAATTCTACATTCATGAGTTGGATGACCTGATCGACATCAGAAATGAGTATGTCACATGGATCCAAAGGCAGATGTACCCAATGGTGAGTGTGCTGTTGGTACCCATTCCAGCGTATTGTTTCATTAGAGCCGTCTGTGTTTAGGCATGGTTATGATTGGTTTATACCTTTGTATTCTCAGGGTCATGACAGTGTGGTGACTCTGTGCAGGTATCCTTTTGTTTTTGACGCCCAAGCAAAGACCACACTTCTTCAGACTGATGCTGTCATACAGATGCAGGTAACATTGTCCGTTTGTTGAACTGTACCTATGAAAATATGGCAATAAACTAAACCAATAAAATATTTTTTTTTCTTTAACATATGTTTATTGTACATCTTGTTAATTTACAGTGAACAACAGAACAAGAAGACACATACAAGGGAAATAATAATAATAAATTAAACATTAATAATATTAATGATGAAAATAAGATTAATGGATGTTAATAAATAAATAAATGTGGGAAAAGAAGAAGGGACACTGTCCTTGCAAGTACCGTATTTTCAGTACTATTAAGATTTAGTTTTTTAAATTCCTTTCATGTATAAGGCAGACTGAACTATAAGGTGTATTAAATGAAACTAAGCAGTCATAATAACTCCCAACCTTGGTTAGTTGTAATAAGACACAAATCATATTCTGCTAAGTCAAACTTTTATCTCATAATTTGGACTTTCAATCAAACTCAAGAGATAAAAAGTCTAAATTATGAGATAACTCCAAGTCACTAAGCACAACCAGAATTAATCCATATATAAAGTGCTCTGGATTATAAGGCACACTGTCATTTTTGGAGAAAATGTAAGTCTTTTTAGTGTGCCTTATAGTCCAGAAAGTATGGCATAAATCATGAGGTACCAAATAAATAGATAAATTAAAGTAAATAAATACAATTGATTAGTAAATAAATTAATGCAAATATCTATATAAATATGTGTACATAAAGAGCATCATTATGTATAGATGGATCTAAATGTATTAAAAAGATACAATGAAAAAAAATACATAAAAGATCAGTTCAGCTTCTTTCTACTACATTCCAGCCATTTACTTCAATATAAATTGTGTTCCAGGAAATTACAGAAAACTGTCCAGATTTTCCAAAAATGTTATCATGTAACATATCCTTTCTAATGCCAAGTAGAAAGACATCCGTTCTTAACATTTGTGGCATAGTACAAGTCTTTTCCATCAACAGGCTACACCTTCCAAGAAAGGTATATTAAGAATTTTTCACTTTTAGAGGTGACAAAATTATCTAGGTAAATGTTTTGTAGACATAGCTGCCAAGTTCAACACTTTTGCCCAAAAAGAGGGAATTCTCACATGCAATGAAATGGGGAACCTTTTTGCTGTTTACATTTGATACAAGTATCTGAGATATTTGGGTTAAAAGGGTGCAGCTTACTTGGGGATATATATATAAAACATCTGCTTATCTATTTATTGCAATAACTGTGAGTTTATAGTTTGAGTTTGAGCTGTCAAACAAGCTGTGGACCATTCCTCCTCTGTTATATTTTTTTGTAAATCGAACCTCCATGATTGTAAAATGTTTTGTGAAGACTCTTTGGATTTACTTACAAATCATAAAGAAAGGAATTAGTGTGGTTCGAAAACACTTAATGACTAAGAGGACCAAGACCTTGTGTACCCGGCCCAGAGAGTTACCGGAGCCTAGGGCTTGGGCCCATGGGCAAGCACCTGGTGACCGGGCTTTTACCCGAATCTGAGACATGGGGTTGTCATTGTGTGGGCTCACCACCTGCAAGGAGAGGCAGAAGGGACTGGTGCTCTGTGGATTGGGCAGCAGACCAAGGCGGGGGACTTGGCGGTCCAATCCTGAGCTACGGAAGCTGGTTTTAGGGACATGGAATGTTACCTCTCTGGCGGGGAAGGAACGGGAGCTTGTGGATGTGGCTCAGCATTATTGACTGGACATAGTCGGCCTCACCTCAACACATAGTGTCTGCTCAGGAACCCGAGTCCTTGAGAGATGTTGGACCTTGTTTTTTGCTGGAGTTTCCCCAGGGCAGAGGCGGAGGGCAAGGGTTGGCTTTTTGATAGCATCCAGGCTCTCTGCCTCTATGTTGGGGTTTACCCCAGTGGACAAAAGGGTTGCTTCCCTGCGCCTCCAGGTCGGGGAACGGGTGCTGACTGTTGTGCACCGAACAGCAGTTCAGAATACCCACCCGTTTTGGAGTCCTGAGGACAGATGCTGGAAAGCACACCAAAAGGGGACTCTATTGTCCTACTGGGGGATTTCAACGCCCACGTGGGTGATGACAGCATGACCTGGAAGGGGGTGGTTGGGAAGTACAGTCTGGTCAATCTGAACCCGAGTGGTGTTCAGTTATTGGACTTCTGTGCAAGTCGCAGTTTGTCCATAACACCATGTTCAAACATGTCCATTTGTGCACTTGGCACCAGGACACTCTAGGTTGCTGGTCGATGATTGAATTTGTAGTCGTATCATCAGACCTGCGGTCGTATGTTTTGGACACACATGTTTTGGTGAAGAGAGGTGCTGAACTGTCTACCGACCACTACCTGGTGGTGAGTTGGATCAGGTGGTGGACGCCGTGCTTACCAGGAAGATTCAAACGAGTAGTGCGGGGCTGCTGGGAACGCCTGGCACAAGAACCTGTCACGCAAATCTTAAACTCACCCCTCCGGCAGAGCTTCAATAATGTCCCAAGGGTGGAAGCGAGCATTGAGTCTGAATGGGCTCTGTTCCGCTCCGCCATTGCTGAAGCAGCTGTAGTCAGCTGTGGCCGCAAGGTAGCCGAGGCGGTAACCAGCAAACCTGGTGGTGGACTCCAGAGGTGAGGGAAGGCGTCAGGTTGAAGAAGGAGGCCTACAGGGCTTGGTGTCCTGTGGTTCTCCGGAAGCAGATGACTGGTACTGGCAGGCCAAGTGGGCTGCAGAGGAGTAGCCAAGGCAAAAACTCTGGCTTGGGAGGAGTTCGGTGAGACCATGGAAGGAGACTACTGATTGGCTCCAAAGAGGTTCTAGCAAACCGTCCAGCACATCAGGGGGGGAAGACGGTAAGCTGTTGACCTCAACTGAGGATATAGTTGGATGGTGGAAGGAATAGTTTGAGTAGCTACTCCATCCCACCAACATACATTCTGGGATGGGAGCAGAGACAGTGGAACAATTTCCGAGGTAGAAGTCGCTGAGGTAGTCAGCTCCGGGGATTGACGAAATCCACCCTGAGTATCTCAAGGCTCTGGATATTGTAGGGCTGTCTTGGCTGACACATCTCTGCAACATTGCAGGGACATTGGGGGCAGTGCCTCTGGAATGGCAGACCTGGGTGGTGGTTCCAATCTTCAAAAGTGTCATTCTGCTGAAAACCACTTTTCCACGCTCCTTTTGGAATCTGATGGGTCACCCCGAGTTACCAACACATGCTGCTTTTGAAAGTGGTTTGTCACCGCCACTGGCGCATACCGCATTCATAGAAAATGGCGAGAGGAAGGAGAGGGACCCAGAAAAAGCCGGTCCATCTGACATCAGACTGACTTTAGCGTTGCCCACCTGGGGTTAAACCCGTCCCCATTGCCATGAATCTGAAGTAGCGTTAGCATTAGCATCTATAAGACAAGACAGCGCCACAGTAGCTGCTGCACAAAGTTGAAAAAATGGAGGAGCAAACTGGTTCATGTGTTCTCTGTGAAAATAGCCTTTTTTCCTGCATGTTTTCAGCAACGACACGAAACCTAGATGGATGTTGCTCTGGTAAACACACATAGAGAGGGGAGGGGGGAGTGCTCCTTCATGCATTCTGAGGCAATCGGAGATGTCTCGTCACTGAATCATAAACATGTATGAGGAAGTACCGGTAAACTCTGTTTGACCTCAAGTAATTTTTCTACCATGCAAAAACAGCTGGAAACAAAGCAATCTGGAGGTTTTTTTTTTTTAAATGGAACCAACACACAATGTATTCAATAACAATGGAGAATATATCAATATTAATTAATAAGTTACGGGAGATTACCGGGAGAAATTACAAAACGGTAAAGGGGCGGATGATGGGTGTGAAATACAGGAGAGTACCGGGAAAATACGGGAGTATTGGCAGCTATGACTCCAGTCTGTCTTTCTATTTAATGTCTTGTGCGCAGCACCAAGCTGGACACCTGATTGAATAAAAATGCAGGCAATTGCATCTAAGAAGTACATTTTCTGGGGGAGGACACCCTGAACCTCCGTTGAAAATATGTCTCTCGTGCCAGCCCCAAGGTAGTGCAAAGCCCGTCCGACAGCCTGATTCTGCCGCAAATAATAAAACTAACAGGTGTCTAATTATAGCTAACTTAATTAGTCAACATTATAACAGCTATGCTACCAGAGCCGTATTTGACGATGATAGCAGTTTTAAATTTAGTTCAAACTCTTGTGAAATGTTTGCCTTAAACAGTTTTAAACACTATTCAACCACAAATACCATTCGCTATAGCTTAGTAACCTTAAAGAGAACCAATACATCACAAATGCAGTTGGCTCCTGCTGTGCTGCAAATTCCAGTCTGAGCTGGTTTGGTTTATTAAAAAAATAAAAAGTGAGACAATTGGTGCCCTCATCTCACAGCTCCATCCCGGATCCATTTTGATTCTGCGAACCGACTGACACGTGTCACTACTGAGTGTCACGGCCCGATGGTGGTCCTTATCTGGGAAGGACATGTAAAATGGGTGCAACTGTAATGCGGATCTGCCAGTGTACAAGCGGATCCATCCTACAATCAGTTGCTGTCTGGGGTGTCTGTTTTACGCTCGCTCACTTGCTCTGAATTGAGACAATCAATGCGAGAAATGAGAGATTGCAGCTGGTTTTCTGCAAGGCAGTTTAGGGGCGTGAGAACAATGGGAAGCCGGCGACGGACCAGCCACGTGAGGACAACGTGAAACAAAATGAGTGGCTCCTACTGTATGAAAGTGGCCTGAGTTGGATTTTTGAAAATTGGATTTGTGCTGTTCAGACTGTCTTTAACAGGTCAGATACAGGTCAAATGGCAGGAAAAAGTGAGATTTGGGAACATTTACCTGCAGTGTGAACGTAGCCTTAGAATTTTCCCATCTCCTCAAAAAGTCCTCAAGAGGAGACGAAAGTTCTAAATGTCCTCTTTTTGGTAGATGGCGGTGGACCAGGCACAGATGCAGAACTTCAGCTCCATGTTCATGCCTTCTGTGGAGTCCGTTAACCCTTGCCTCATCCTTATCGTCAGGAGGGAAAATATTGTTGGAGACACTATGGAAGTCCTCAGGAAGTCCAAGAATGTAGACTACAAGAAACCACTCAAGGTACAGGTTTATAAGTGCCACTTTTGTTAAAAACCATGATCACATTTACAGGAAAAGCTATATTTGTACCACTTGGTGTCAAAATTAGTGTAACTAAACCCTGTATTTAGAGCACAGGTGTGTGTGTGTATGTGTGTGTGTGTGTGTGTGTGTATATATATATATATATATATATATATATATATATATATATCTATGTATGTGTGTATATATATGTATGTATATACACTCAACAAAAATATAAACGCAACACTTTTGCTTTTGCTCCCATTTTTCATGAGATGGACTCAAAGATCTAAAATTCATTCCAGATACACAATATTACCATTTCTCTCAAACATTGTTCACAAATCTGTCTAAATGTGTGATAGTGAGGACTTCTGCTTTGCTGAGATAATCCATCCCACCTCACAGGTGTGCCACATCAAGATGCTGATCTGACATCATGAGGAAATTTTAAGAGGAATCCCTCACATCTCCAGTATCGAAATAGTATCGAGTATTATCCTTAGTATCAGTATCGAGTTGGAAATTTTAGTATCGTGACAACCCTAATGTATATATATGTGTGTGTATATATATATGTATATATATATATATATATATATATATATATATATATGTATATGTATGTGTATATGTATATGTATATGTATATATGTATATGTATCATACCTGCAAACTAGTCACCTTTCGGCGAAATTCGCCGTTTTGATCCCGAAATAGGTCACTTACGTGAATCGTGTAGATCCGAAGAGTTTTTTTTTTTTTTTGGGGGGGGGGGGGGGGGGGGGGGGTAGGCAGGCAGAGACAGACTACAGAACTATATTCTATAATGTTGGTCTGTCTCACTCTGCCTGTCGTTCCCACTGAGATAGCCTACAGTACATACATCATACACTCTCAATGGTCATTCCATGACTGCCAGTTACAAAGTTAAAACCTAGTCGCGTGCGAGATCTCGTAACGTTAACGCGCGAGTATGAAACTTTCACATTCCAAACCAACGAAACTGTCACGTTCACTGTCGCGGCCTCGGATTTGGAGTACCTGAACAACTGCGCTGTGAAGATTTTTTTTTTTTTGCTGTGCTGACTGCAACGTGTGCTGAGGTAAATCCAGAAACATTTTTGTTGGTTTTATGTCATAACTGCGTGCGATAGATTGCATATCTGCCGACCTTTACGCATTTTGACACCAAACTACGCTGCTACGATTAATCAGTGCAAAATACGCATAAAGTTTTTTATTTTATTTTTTTATTTATTTATTTAATCCGTCAAAAATGAAATTTCTGTTCCGTCAAATCTATCCGCTGACCGAATTTTTTTCACGCTTTATTTTGGTCGAAAACCACCACAAAACCCTTTCCTTTTTCTGGTTTTTATTTATTTGGACCTGAAGAAGACCTATTTAGGTCGAAACGTCGTCCACTTTTTTATTTTTATTTGACTTTCACGGGAGTTTTCCGCCCGGCTTCGGCGGAGATTTGCGTGTTAGCTAGCTTCTTTTTCTTTTCTTTTTGTCTCTCTTTTCTTTGTTAAAATTAAAATACGCACGCGCACACACACTACACAACACACACACAACACGGGACACACAGACACATACATATATAAAATAAAATGCAGAATTTTACGGACGGAGAGGGCTGGACGGTGGTCCGCAGGGGACGACGGCCAGGTCGCTTCGCGCCCGGGGAGTGGGAAGCGGGACGCCGCGGTGGGGATGATTTTCTCCGGGGGACGGACAGTGCATTTAGGGCTCCGGGGTTTCACAACGCCGGGGTCCGCAACCACTATAACCCCAACCTTGAGCCAGTGCCACCCCGGAGGATTATCCCCACCGGTCGCCCCCAACCCCTCATCCGGATTTATGCACAGGCGGTGCGGGGAACACGGGGAGGGTTTCGCCGTGCGCCCGGGCTGCAACGGGGGGAGATGCGGGGTCCAAAAAACATGGCGGACTACATTAAACCTACGGCCCGGTTTAAACAAATGACACATACCTTTCATGATTTAATTAGAGCTGTTCACCACGGGGCTAATGTGAGGGTTTCTGAGGATGAAAAAAGACCTAGAACAATCAATGAATTTATGTTCAGTTTCTGTGCAGTTTTGTTCATAGTTTGAGTAATGAAAGTAATTCTCTCAAAATTGCAAAAATAAAAAGTGCATGATTTATTAACTGAAATATTGTCTTTTGTTTGGTAGCACCCGCGGGGGGGGGGGGGGGGGGGGCAACGATTAGTTTGTCACCTTTTTTAACCCTCATGAGTTTGCAGGTATGATGTATGTATATATGTATGTATATGTATGTATATATATGTATGTATATGTATATATACATATATATATATATATATATATATATATATATATATATATATATATATATATATATATATATATGTATATGTATGTATATATGTATGTATATATATATATATATGTATGTATAATAAAAAAAAAAAATGTTCCTCTCGCCCCACGTGGGCAGTGTCTCCTTCAGGCTCGGGTCCTCTACCAGAGGCCTGGGAGCCTGAGGGTTCTGCGCAGGATCTTAGCTGTTCCTAGCAATGCGCTCTTTTGTACAGAGATCTCTGATGTTGTTCCTGGTATCTGCTGGAGCCATTCTCCCAGCTTGGGGGTCACTGCCCCTAATGCTCCGATCACTACTGGTACCACCGTTGCCTTCACACTCCACATTTTCTCTAACTCCTCTTTCAGCCCTTGGTATTTCTCAAGCTTCTCATGTTCTTTCTTTCTGATGTTGCTATCACTGGGGACTGCTACATCTATCACCACCACTGTCTTCTCATGTTTATCCACCACCACTATGTCAAGCTGATTGGCCATCACCATCTTGTCAGTCTGGATCTGGAAGTCCCACAGGATCTTGGCCTGTTTGTTCTCTGTCACCTTTGGGGGGTTCTCCCATCTTGACCCTGGGACCTCCAGTCCATACTCTTTACAGATGTTCCTGTACAGTATGCCCGCTACCTGGTTATGCCTCTCCATGTATGCCTTGCCTGCCAGCATCTTACACCCTGCTGTGATGTGCTGGACTGTTTCAGGGGCTTCTCTACACAGCCTACACCTGGGGTCCTGTCTGATGTGGTAGACCCCGGCCTCTATTGCTCTGGTGTTCAGGGCTTGTTCTTGTGCAGCCATGAGTAGCGCCTCTGTGCTGTCCTTTAGTCCAGCCTTTTCCAGCCACTGGTATGTCTTTTCCATATCAGCCACTTCCTCAATTTGTCGATGGTACACGCCATGCAAGGGTTTGTCCCTCCATGATAGCCCCTCTGGTTCCTCGACCTTACTGGGCTTTTGTTGCCTGAGGCATTCACTTAGCAGTTGGTCATTGGGGGCCATTTTCTTGATGTATTCCTGGAGGTTCGCCGTTTCCTCCTGGACAGTAGTTCTGACACTTACTAGTCCTCGGCCCCCTTCCTTTCGCTTAGTGTACAGCCTCAGGACACTGGACTTGGGGTGGAACCCTCCATGCATGGTAAGGAGTTTCCTTGTCTTGATATCAGTGGCTTGTATATCTTCCAGTGGCCAGGATATTATCCCAGCTGGGTATCTGATTACTGGCAGAGCATAGGTGTTAATGGCCTGGATCTTATTTTTGCCGTTCAGCTGACTTTTCAGGACCTGTCTTATCCTCTGTAGGTATTTGGCTGTGGCTGACTTCCGAGCTGCCTCCTCATGATTACCATTTGTCTGTGGGATCCCGAGGTATTTGTAACTTTCCTGCACATCTGTGATATTCCCTTCAGGTAGGTCAACCCCTTCAGTTGTGATCACCTTTCCTCTTCTAGATATCATCCGCCCACATTTATCTAGTCCGAATGACATCCCAATGTCTTTGCTGTAGATCCCGGTGAGGTGAATTAGGGAATCAATGTCACGCTCATTCTTGGCATACAGCTTGATGTCATCCATGTAGAGTAGGTGGTTGATGGATGTTCCACTTCGGAACTGGTATCCGAAGCCACTCTTTGAGATGATCTGGCTGAGGGGGTTTAGGCCTATGCAGAACAGCAGGGGGGACAGAGCATCTCCTTGGTAAATGCCGCATCTGATGTTCACCTGTGCAATTGGCTTTGAGTTGGCCTCCAGAGTTGTCTTCCACAGCCTCATTGAGTTCTGGATGAACTCTCTTAGTGTCCTGTTGATGTTATACAGTTTTAAGCATTCCAGTATCCATGTATGTGGCATTGAGTCATAGGCTTTCTTGTAATCAATCCAGGCAGTGCACAGGTTGGTGTTCCTCATCTTGCAATCTTGGGCAATTGCCCTGTCAACCAGTAGCTGGTGTTTGGCTCCCCTGGTGTTGTTGCCTATTCCTTTCTGTGCTCTGCTCATGT